>JAZAVI010000406.1:0-217077 GCA_036326025.1 Chrosomus eos | reverse complement strand
TGGTCAGCATTTGGACTGAAATGTGTCAAATACTTCGCAACACCACTTGACTGGATCTCAGCAGAGGTAATGTGCTACTGACAGCAATATTATTCTTATGCAACATATGTTTAAATTTGTAAATCTCACGAACAGAGAGCTTTAGTCCAAAGGGGATAATGGAAAGAAACTGCCGTTTCATCAGTTCTGCCCGAGTAAAACACCATCGCCTACCGCCATAGAGCTCCTTTTTACCATAATGCTGTTTAAAGACATAGTACAATACAATATTCAGTGATAAACACTTTTTATTAGCCCAATGCACACTATTGTGCCATCAGCCCATTTTATGAGGCAGAGATAAGGCCGTGATATTAGAGATAGACTACTGCCCTAACGAAAGCCACATTTTGAGCAAATATAGCTTTATTAATTCATGTGCATCCATACTCTTGTCTTCTTCGTAGTAAAATGGCAGTGGCGCACAAATGAAATAGGATATAGTATACATAAACGTTAAAAGTTTCTTGGGCCGTTAAAAGTCTGTACATTTAATTTATTTTGCAAAGGTCCCTTTAGATGCTCCATAAAATACAGATTAAGAACAAGTTTTGTTTTTTTGCATTACATTTGGAAAAACACTGTGCTAAGGAATACTTCATTTACCATTATTAATGTTACAAAATACTAAAATAATAAGTTTTGATCGAACAATCTGCCTTTTCAGAAGTACTGTCAAACTCTTGGAGGAAATCTTGTATCGGTGCACAGTAGAGCTGAAAACGATCTTCTGCTGAACATGGTGCCTAATACGACACGAACTTGGATTGGTGGTCATGATGCTGTAAAAGTAAGTGATTATGCAGATGAAAAAAAACGTTTACTTATTTTTACATTTTCTTAAAGTTGCGTTTTCGTAGCTTTTATTGTTTGTTTATAGCAGTGGTTCTCAACTCCAGTCCTCGGGACCCGCTGCTCTGCACATTTTGTATGTCTCTCTTATCTGACACACTCAGTTCAGTTCATGGAGTCTCTCCTAACGAGCTTATGATCTGAGTCAGGTGTGTTAAATAAGGAGACATACAAAATGTGCAGAGCAGCGGGTCCCGAGGACTGGAGTTGAGAACCACTGGTTTATAGATTCAGAACAAAAAGATAGCTGTGAAAAAATATGCATTGTTTTAATAATAACTTTTATTTATATAGCGCCTTTCCAGGGCTCAAGTGCGCTTTACAATGAACAAGCAACAATAATGGCAATGGACAATGACAACAAACAAAACAACAGTAGGTAGATGAGAGTAAAAGTACAGTAAAGGAGAATTATGTAGATGGGGCAGCATACAATCAGACACAATGAAAAGTAGTACAACTTAAGAATGGTGACATTCAGAAAACAAGTGAGTTTTGAGCATAGTTTTAAATTCAGAAATTTTGCTAGTGAGTGACGGAGGTCCAGTAAAAATAATCTCAGTTTTGTCCATGTTAAGTTTTAGAAAATTTTAATGAAGCCAATCTTTTATTTCATGCACACAAGCAGATATTTTGTCGGTTGTGACAGATAGAGCAGGTGTACGGATATTATATAATTGGATGTCATCAGCGTAAAAATTATCATTAAAACCATGATGGTGGAAGATCTGACCAAAAGGTATTATGTATATTATGAATAATAAGGGCCCGAGAACGGATCCCTGGGGGACACCTTGCTTCAGGGGGGCAGTAGGTGAGCAAAAATCTTGAACTGAAATGTAGAATTGTCTGTCAGAGAGATAGGAAGAACACCAAGAAAGAGCAGTCAGAGAGATAGGAAGAACACCAAGAAAGAGCAGCACCAGAAATACCCAAGTCCATATATGAGTAGTAAGTAGTTCATGGGAGACCGTAACAAAAGCAGAGCTGAGGTCGGAAGCTGAAACTGGAAGCTAAGGCGGGAAATATTGAATGGCTCCTCCCCCTTTTCAAATAGCCAATAGCGTTTAGTTTACCTTACAGACTGACAGCACCATGGAAGCGAATCCGAGCGGTGATGATATGTTGGATTCAATAATAGAGATGTGAATAAATTATAGCCATTTCATTCTTAACCAACGTACAGTTGGAAAACAGAATAAACAAGTAGGAGTCCTGTAGCGTGTGAGCAACCGAACACACATCTCCAACACATATTGCTCCACAACGTGCCAACGATGGTCGCTTTGGCCAGGTGGTATTTATAGCATAGGGGGCGGAGCCTTAGATTCTAGAGAGCATTTGTTTGGACAGAAGATGTGACGGGAAGCTGAAGTCTGCGGTGATGTCATAAAAATCCCTAATCCATTTTAGCGGTAGTGAGAGACTGCTACAGTTTAAATGCTTATATCTCCTAAATGTGAATTTTGTCATTGTTTAGGAACACAGCAGGTTATTCAGAACCTTAAGGCTAACATATTCATACTTAATATTTAGAACTTAAATTGTTGATTTCAGGGGACATTTAAGCGATGTAGAGCCCTCTGGTGGCTCTCAAGGGCACTCCAGCTGGGGATCGTAACAGTCAGATGGATGCAAAATGAATTTGGGCACAAATATTTAAAAAGGAAAAAAGTTCATCAATTGCAATAACTGAGTCTGTAAACAACAAATGACCTTGTGAAATGAGTTTCAGAAGAGAAGACCTTCTAATCACTCCATTAACTCTTTAGATAGGGCAGTGGATGTGGACTGATGGATCTGTGTTTGATTACAACAACTGGTGCAGTGGACAACCTGACTATTATTTAAATATTGAGAACGTCATGGAAATAAACACTGGTATGAATATAACAGATTTCTTCAAACTAATTAAATATAAAGTTAATTGCATTAATAAAAGTGTCTTTGATTCATAAAAATAATGCTGTATTTATTGTTTATCTTATCCTAGGTAACCACTGCTGGAATGACTATGACAAACAAGGCCAATTTGCTTATATTTGTGCTAGAAGTCTTTATTAAAAGTCATTCTGCTCACAAGTTCATTGATTGAACATGCATTAAAACATCTTCTGAATTTATTTACTACAGAAATATTACTTTTTAAAAAAAGGAAACCTAACTTAATTGATGACACTTTAAGTGTAATAGAAACATACAGCATCTCCTTTATGTAAATCTGTACTTCAACCTCTTTTTAACTTTAATTTCTCCAATCAATAAAAGCATTGAAAAATATTTTTTTGTTCTGGTTTATATTGGCTCAAACATATAATAGTATACCGTTGAAGAAAGCATCGTCAGCTTCTGTGTCTTCAGTAAGCGCTCTGTTACTCCGTCTATAGCTTGTTTGCAGACGTGATTCTGATGACGTGCAAAATTCAGATGGAGGACAGCAAGAGAAAAGCAGAATGGACGAGATAGAGGAAAGTCTGTACTGTGTTGGTTTAGAAAGGTATACAATAGAAAACCACGTGGATGTAATGAAGAGGAGCATTGCCTGCCATTTAAGGCGGTAGATAAAGCGAATGTGAAGCTGAGGTCTGGTTTGTGTATATCACACTGCCTTTCTGCTAGAGAGTTATGGGCAGTATTTAGATTTTCTGTCGTGATTGTGAAAAATGTACTTCGTGCTGAATGGAGAATTGTCAGAGGAACTCACATCATCGTTCAGGGAGAAAACTAGTCAATGTAATACGCTCTTTCGCCTTGTCTACATGTAAAAACACCAAGGGAAGCAGGTTGAGGAGGAGACGGGAAGACTCCGGATAGCAAATCTAAAGTAATAATGTCAATGATTAAACCATATCACTCAAATAAAATAATCACATTGCTGAGTCTTTTTGAAAGTTTTGTATTTTGTTTGGCTAAAATTATTAACAGTACATTTGCGAGTATGACTGTCACTCGGGTTGTGAATTAGCAGAACTTACACGCAGACACTTTAAACCTGTTCACAAGCTTCCATAGATTTGATTTTGGTTGTCATTTGTTGAAATAAATACAAAAAATTCAGTGTGTCGTTGTATGTCCGCTGAACGTGACCCTCTCTGATTCTCCTCTGTGGTTATACTGTGTGTGAAAGTGAATATTTACAAAGACAACAATAAACCTTCAGTTACATTTCACCTTTCCAACAAAGAAATGGATCGACTTTCTGCTTGTTGAACACATTTTTATATTAGACATTTCTACCATATGATGGCTGAAGCAGCAGCGCGTGACAGTTTACACAGTACTATCAACATTGTAAACACAAAATTCAACAAAACTTCAGTGAAAACATCAAATGATCATGCAAAGGGATAAAATAATATATAATAATATATAATATATATTAAAAATACCATGAAGAATGTGAATATTTAAGCAAGTCAAAAGGTAAGCAGTTATCCATATTCATTTCAGTTTCAGCATACGCAAAACACCATTAAAGACGACAACTTTTAAAGTAAAAACATTATCAAATTTACATAGATGATAAAAGCTCCTTGTGGTTTCTCGGTTTGAGCAACCACGTGAGTTTGTGATAGTAATTTACTATGTAGAACATTGCTTCTAGACCTACATCTGCATCTCGTGCCACAGCGTGACATCATGTGCAAACAACCTATTTGGTGTTGATTATCCTGTAGGAATATATAGGCCAATAAGCAGTTTATGGACCTATTGTCAAATGCCAAGTTTTCCGTGGAAACGGGCATACGGGCAAGATCTTTGTGTGGTCTGCTTGGGAGTAAAGCATGCTGTTGAGGGGTCTGGCTGTGTTCATTGTGAATGTCTTCCGCTGAGGATTCTCGTGGCTGGCACACTTCGATGAGGGTGGCCAGATTCATACCCGCCGTGGTTCGGGTCCCGCGTCTGCTGAGGCAGCGTAGCAGCTCAGATCATGGGGGGCGCAAAGCAAATGAAGCAAGCAGAGAGATTTGAGACGCACCCGTCCCTTTCTCAGCTCTCACCTGCTGGTTCCATTGCGATCCGGAAGCCAGTCTGCGATTTCTTTCACCCCGGGTGGAGGTGTTGACTTTGTCTAGCTCTGAGGAGGATATTAAGGGGTGGTAGTGTCAGAATCCTGATACCGATTTTTGCTGAAAACATGGGTGTCAGTTACAATATATTTCATGGACTATATATGAATTACAGATCCCTTTTTATTGGAATCTCTATCACTCTTTCATCTGGTCAAGGCCTCTGTCTACATTTCTCTTTCCATTACGCACTCATAGCCAAGCATTTACATAATGCATAATGCTCATAACCTTGAACTCTTTGTTAGATGAGATGCACATGATTATCTTGCTTGAAATGTTATGAGCAGCAGTTATGCTAATTATTCTCCATTTGCTTTTCTGTTTCTGATTTTCTGATTACATCAGCTCCAGTTTGCATCCAGTTGTGCAAGAAGCACAATCACAGCATGTAACCATTGCTTTAACATGCTCATTGTTTCTGCTTAAATTACCATGACTGGTATGTACAAACTCTTACTGGCAAACTGATTCTCTGCTTTGCATGGCTAGAATGTCACAGAACGACCACACAGGAATGGCTTTGTTCTCCCTCATTCTTTTCCCCAAATGTGAACAATCGTACATTTCTTGAAACCACTATTACACAAAATTGAGCAAATCCTCTCCATGTTTACCAACAGAACTGTACAGTGTGCTTTCACACTAGCTCTTTCGGGACTCAACTTGTCTCTGATCAACTGTAGTGAGTGTCACAGGTGAAGAGCCAGACATTCTGCCCTGGTTTGTATGAGGGATTGTTAGATCTCCAGGTGCTCACCTGAATTTTCTGGAGTCCCACACCCTCTGCACTTCTCAAACTGCTCCCACTGCTGGAACCTCAGATGGTTTGCCAGGCCAGGAGAATAGAGGTGGTTGTAAGCCAAGTACGCACTGGAAGGAAGTGATGCCAGTGGCTGGTTGGCAAAGGGAGTCCTGTGTGTACTAAATGCAGAAAATGGTTCCAGCTGCTGTAGTTGTCGTGGCAGTATTTCCTCAGGAGGCATCCAATATTCTGGCTCTTACCCTCCATCTGCTCTAAGTCTGCGGGTGGTAACCTGATGATAAACTCACTGACATATCAACGACAGAGAAGGACCTCCATACCTGGGAGATGTACTGGGGGGCATGGTCAGAAAATATGTCTGCATCCTGTGGTGGAAATTTTAGACTGTATATTAAACTAACCATGTTTTTAACATCTAACCTTAACAACATTAATATGGTTTGGAATACGAAATGTATGTTTCCCCTTCAGTTGAAAACTTGTGACTTTTGAATGTGTGTATAAATAACATATACAGTATGGGAAATGAAACTAGACAGATGACTTGGTTTGAAAACTCGTGGTAATGTATCATGTCATTTTGCCATATAAAAACTGTTGTATTCGTGTTTACGGGTGGGATTCTCAGTGGGATTTGTCTGAGATCCACCGGCCTCGTTTATTCTTGGGAGATTCTCTGAGGATTGCTCGAGAACTCTCCAAGCCGTAATTAAAAGCATTTAAAGGACATTTGTCTATCCGGGAACCATCACCATACTGTGGTGGAGAGGTTTGCGTGCCCTTGTGAGCCTGGAGGCTGTGTTGTCTGGAGCTCAGTGCTCCTGGTAGGGTCTCCCAAGGCAAAGTGGTTCCAGGTGAGGGGCCAGACTAAGAATGGTTCATAAAGACCCATGATTAAAAAACGAGGAAGAGGAAGAGAGACCCTGCCCGGAGGTATGGAACGTCTCCCGTATTCTCCTGAGCAGAATTTTTCTCGTGGTTTGGAATACAGATAAAGAGACCATATGATATTTCAATGCAATGTATCAATCAATATTAAAATTTCCACAACACCTGCATGAACCGATGAACTTCCTGGGACATATACAGGCCACCCGGAAGGGGAGGTAGAGATTAGGATGAATGAGGAAAGGTGCAATGGTGAAGGTGGTAAGGTCCGATCTTAGAAAGGCTTTAATTATGACATTCATAAATTTCCTAACAGTTACCTCTAAAACACATTTCAACCGCCCAGTTGAGTCCCTTTGCCTTATAGAAAGACCATGTGGCTCCTTCTTGGTCCACAGGATTGTCTCTCATATCCAAATGGAAACAGTGGCTTTGTTCCCTCAGCAAAGTTCTGCAGAACTTCTGCAGAATGTCATGTTTGCGTGTAAAATCCTCATTTGTCATTAACATAAATAAAACAACTACATTTTGTAATTATATTTGTAAGCATAATATAAAAAAATTTCACCCTTCACAAGCATTACCTTATTATCTGCTTGTAATCTTGCTTGATCCAGATGATTCCACTGCTGACGAAGGTCAAGAAAGTTCCTCTATTTGTGTCATGCCTTGGACTATTTATTTTTAAACATTTAACCTTAGTTTTTCAGGTTTACTAAGTAGTATCAATCTCTAAAACGAGACCGCAACATTGACACGCAACACAATCAAGGAGATGACAACTAACAATTGGCTCTGCTGTATCATTAGTGCTTTAGGAACGTAGGCCAAGTAATATCCCAATAATGGAGCATCCACTTATGATTTTAATAAATATACATTGAATATGTTGTTGTTATTATAGCATACTACTTTATTATGTACTAGGCAGAAACCCCTAGGTTTAGTGGTTAGTCAGGATCAACAGTGAGACTCCTGCAGCTGAATCCCAACAATAGCCATATTCAAGTCCAGATTAACAAATGAACAGTGGATTCTCTAACTAAAAATGAAGCAAGTAATGCTGTGCAATGTTCTTTATTTCATTTAGTTTTTTGAAATTATATGTATAATCATTCAGTTATATTATGGTATGTCACAGCAATATAGAAGTTTAACTAATAATGTGATTTCAAGTTATTAATATTTGGAATGGAGTGACGCCTCTATACAATCAAATTTGAAGGCCTGAGATGGTCGATGTGGCCAGAAGAGTTCATATGTGCATATGAGCAACAACAACAACAAAAAAGCCTCAAGCAAAATCTAAAGTAGTAAAGGATACGTGAGTGTTTGAATGATATCTAAGGCTTAGTTCTGTTGTGAAGCGCTTTCCACACTGATCACATACAAACACTTTTCTCCAGTGTAAATTATTAATGTGGGTTTTAAGGGATTTTTTATGTGTAAAACTCTGTCCACAGTGAGAGCAAGTATAAGGCTTTTCTCCAGTGTGGAGTCTCATGTGGACATTAAGGTTTCCTTTTCGAGTGAAACTGATCCCACACTGTTGGCAGGTGAAACGACTCTCTCCAGTGTGAAGTCTCATGTGGGCCATAAGGCTTACTTTATGTGTGAAACTCTTTCCACACTGATCACATGGGAATGGTTTATCTCCAGTGTGAATGTTTATAGGAAATCTAAGGCTTTTTTCTGTTGTGAAGCGCTTTGCACACTGATCACATGCAAACAGCTTTTCTCCTGTGTGCATTCTCATGTGGTAATTAAGGGTTTTTTTTCTGTAAAACTCTGTCCACAATGAGAGCAAGTATAAGGCTTTTCTCCAGTGTGAATTCTCATGTGGACATTAAGGTTTCCTTTTCGATTGAAACTTTTTCCACATTGTTTGCATGTAAAAAGTCTCTCCCCAGCGTGAATGCTCATATGGAATTTAAGGCTTTGTGTTTGACTAAAACTTTTTCCACACTGTTGGCATGTGAAAGGCTTTTCTCCAGTGTGAACTCTCATGTGGACACTGAGGTTTTGTTTCTGACTGAAACTCTTTCCACACTGATGGCAGGTATAACTGTTAGATTTGGTCTTCTGAGCTCTTTTCTGTGAGGAAGTCTTTTCAGTCTGTGTGGATGGTTTTTCTCCAATCATGAAATCATGTTTCTCATCTTTCTCTTCAATATTATTCAGTTCTTGACTCTTTTCAGTTTTCGGTTCCTCTTTTACTACCATCAGGTCTAAAGTGAAAAGACAAAAACAAGTTATCACCAGTTTAATGGCACAAAACCTACTGCAATAAGACTACTGAAATTGGGGTTTTCTGTAGTTTTTCAGGAATTTCAAGCATTATTGCCAGCACAAATGTTTAGTGTAAAGACATAAAATACATGTCTTGCCCCTCCCTCTCCCTCCCTCCCTCCCTAAATTTACATTTAGTTTGCCCATGTTTTTTTTCATCCTTGAAAAAATATAAATAACATAATATAAATCAATATACATAAAAAATACAGTCTAAAGACAGAATATACCTTGAATTATTCTTCCCATAACCTAAACTTTGCTAGATATATCATAGACATTTAACTATTATAAAAAATACAGCCTGTAGGTAGTAGCCGTGCACACCACATAATATGAGATAAATCTTATGCAAAAAAAATCCTGAGCTCTTAATAACCTTGTAATGATGATAATAATTCAGTATATGACAGTGAGGTGAACTCTTCCCTTGAAGACTGTTATTGATTTCATGTGTTTTAAACACTGGTCGCATAACAGGAAGGAAAGTGAAACACTATGGTGGATTCACAATGAGAATTAACTGCACATTCTCGGCAACAAATTGTCACGGGTGTGGTGTGGGTTGAAGAAGGCAGACAGAGTCAGAAAGTTCCAATTCCAACATTTACTCAATAAATTCCAAAAACAAACGGGTACAGGCAGGCAGAAGACACAAAACACCAGGTAACATATACAACGACCGACAAGGACAGACTGAACAGAAGCAAACTAAATACACACACTGATGAACAGAAACAGGTGACACAAATGATGATAATTACAATGCACAGGTGACAACGATGAAGACAAGCAGGTGTGTAGACAAGAGGGATGCTGGGAGGTGTAGTGAAGAGACGGAGACAAGACAGACTGTGACACAAATAACTTTTCACACACGTACTTGCATTTGTTTCATTGTCTTTTTAAATGTCTTCGTTACAGATGTAACCCTGATGAAGAGAACGGAGATGTTATGTCGTCTGACAAATAGGGTCTTACTTGGGTGCCCCAATCACCTCTGAGTTTTAGAAAAAAGGCCAATGGAATTGGCGAGTGGAATTTGAAAGCCGAGCCACTCCCCGTACATATGTACATAATATAGTGGCACGCATCAACTCATTAAGCGGTGGTTTAGGGTTGTGGCAGGATTGGCACATCATCTCTTTTCAGGGAAAAAAGGTTACATTAGTAGCCAAGATGTTGCCCATTTGTCATTCACTACAAAGGTGTGTCAACAAATGGGGTCCTTATGGAAAACGCTACAACCACTGAAATGTGTTACGAGTGATGGAGATGCAGATGCTGGCAAGCTGTAGTGTGCCCTATTGGCAACTGCTCCGTTGAGTCATAACCTACCCAGTGACCCACGAAAGCCCAGAATGTTAGTCCAGAATGTCAGGGCTTACCATGGAGACGATCATAGCTGCTGTTCCATTTTTGATTTATTTCAAGTTTTATTTCGGTTCTTAATTCCCTTTTTTACAACATGACATCAAGACTTTTGCGTAAACATACACGCCACTTTCAAGTCAAGTGGCGTGTTATCTATACGCATTTTGAGCTATCCGCGTGTAAGCGTGTATGTCTACGCCGTTAAATGTCCGAGTGATTCCGCATGTATGTACACGCCATTAAATGTCCGAGCAAAACGAAGAAAAATGTAGATCTACATCTGGCGAGCGATATTTTTTTTCCTAGGATGGTAGGGGAAGACTCATAAATGGTATTGACCCCAGTGACGGGTAGGTTTAGGGACGGGGTTGGGGTTGGGGTAGGTCATATATTTATATATACAGTAATGTACGTTAAGTCAACGGCGTTCATAAACACGCTGAAAAGTGATTATGCGTGTTGATAGCACGCCAAAAATGGAAATACGAATTGGCGTGTCATACATGTGCTATTTCATGAGATCAGTCTGCTTTTTTAAGCCATGACCAGTGTAATTAATGCTGGGGAAGCGTACCTAGTCACACAGAGAGGGACGCTACAGAGGCCACATTCTACCCGTAGGGAGGAACATGTGGAAATCCACATATGGACTGACCCGTGGGGCAGTGCTTCATATAGAAAGGCCTTTGCGGTAGGTCCTACCTAGACAGGAATAAAACTACTTCAGAAGCAGAGATGGGGCAGAGCAAATCTGCCCAGGAAAAGACTGGTTTACCGACAGGGAAACAGTATCATATGGGATTACCAAGGGGGAAATCACAACACATGGGGCATCTAGCCCAGTACCGGGGGCTGAGCAAGCGGGCATGCACTCGAGTTCTGGGACTGTCTCGGAGGAAACTCAACCTAGTCCTGGAAGGGAGTGGTGGGATGACATGAGGAGAGGCCGGCCTATCCCGACTGTTCTGGGGATGCTCGGAGGAAACTCAACCTGGTCCTGGAAGGGAGTGGTGGGATGACATGAGGAGAGGCCGGCCTGAACTCAAGGCACAATTCGCTGACAGAAATTCTTGCAGGTTCCCCACACTCATGATGTAAATGTGTGAGGTCAGGAGTGCTGTCTTTGGAGACAGAATCTTAAGTTCAACTCAACCAGTTTAAAGGGAGCTCTGTGGATACCAGAAAGGACCACCGAGAGATACCAGGAGGGGATGAGGCTCGACCTGGAAAGATTTAATCTCCTGGCGCCTCTCAGGAACCTTATGACCAGGTCGTGCTTTCCTACAGACTTACTGTCCACTGCAAAATGATGTGCCGCAATGGTGGCAACACACCTTCTAGGTGGAGGGGGACAGCCTCCGCTTCAACACTTCTTGCAGGAAGGAAAGTGCAGAACCGATCGGGCATCTCCAGGGGTCTTTCTGAAGGCAAAAGCACCACTCAGGGAACAGATTCCACTTCAAAGCATTAGTTTGCCTAATTCAGGGAGCTCTGGCTTGGGTGATCATTACCTACCAGCGCCGGTGCCCTGTCCCTAAAAAATAAGGTCCTTTCTCATGGGAATCTGTCAGGAAGAGGCTGAAGAATCAGCTCAGAAAACAAGATTTGGGTGGGCCAGTAAGGCGCAACCATCAATACCTGCTCCCCGTCCTCCCTGATCTTGCACAGTTTCTGTGCAAGTAGGCTTACTAGGGGAAACGCATATTTGCGTAGGCCCCGCCCCAGCTGTGTGCTAACACATCCTTGCCGAGGGGGGCTCGGTCAGGGAGTAAAAGAGCTGGCGGTGGTAGGACTTCTGGGAGGCAAATAGGTCTATCTGTGTGTCCGAACCCCGCCCACAAAATTTTTTGCTCGGGAAGTTTGGTCTGGACTCGATCCATTGAGGAGTAATTATGATCGGTTCAGAAATCGACGGGCCAATCAAATTGCCAGGGCGGCTTTTATACGATGATGGACAGATGATCTGCAGTTACGTAATCATCATGTCATCAAACGTATTTCTTTCAAAAATGCTATTTGTGTTTGCAAGTACTCCGCAAATCCTTAAATTATTTTTACAACACCGGCAGAGATCGTTAACACTCATAATTTTTTTAATACTTTTTCCAGAGTGCGTGCAGTTGAGTTCTGTTGACAACGGTTGAAAACTATGCGTCGCTCAACATATGTCACTTACTGCATTGCTCTGATTGGTTGTAGGTCTATCCAATTGAGTGCAGAGTTTTTTTCCTGGTTCGGTTAAGACACGCCTCATTATCAAAGCCCTATGGAGCAGTATCAGACTCACATTCTGACTAGAATACGAGTATGACGTAGTCAGGCTAGCGTTACAGTGACAGGCTAGCGTTACAGTGATCTGTCACACAATAAAAAGCGCCAAATAAGATCACAAGAGCTTGAGAGACATCTGTGGTCTCACTCCAGTCTATGGGAAATTACCAATTTCCGATTCTTGTGAGGTTCCTCTATCTGTGGACATGATTCTTTGGCAGTACCACTTTAAGCACAACAAAGGTTTGCCTGGATGCTTTCATCTTAATTGTCCGGCATGTGTAGTGGAAAGCTCAGACTCTCGAGGTCAATGGAACACACCATTCAACTATCACACTCATTTGCGCATTCCTAAACTAGCTATGCTGCATTAGACGGTTCTGCTGGAACGGAAAACACTTTTCCCAGCAATACAGCTAGAAAAACACAGTATGACTTTATTACAAAATAACTCTTTGTAAAGCTGGTTTAAAACAATATGTATTGCGGAAAGAATTATACAAATAAATATGACTTGACTAAAGCCTTGTTTATACTCGACGCGTCCGCACGAGCGCGAAGGTGCGTGCGGCAAATATGACGTCATTGCGGTGTGGGTGGTCGTGCGCGTTGGGTGCGCAAGACCTCATTTCGATTGGCGGTGTGCACGGCTTTTTTTGTAACAGCGCCCGCGGCGCCGCATCCGAGGATGAACGACTTCATGGAGAATCTGCCCGAGCATGAACGTCTCACAGCACCGGCACCCAGTTTGCGCGTCTAAATCAGTTGCTTATGTTTACAAAATTAGCCTACAATAGCATAATAAGCCTTTTTAATAAAAAGATCCATGTTTTATAAAATGTCCACAAAACTTCATGAGATGTTTAGTGAAATTAGAAAATATTTAAGAGATTGTGAATTTAGTTTTATAGCCTGCATACATGTTTTTATATCCGCATATTTTGTTCTAATGTCATAAGTAATAATCTCATGCTTTACTGTATTTTACACGATTCTTTTTGTAGTGTTATTGGTGGTGATGTACTAAAATAAACATTGTCACGTGTGGACCTTTCTTCTTCTCTCGGTTGATTCCTCATGGTTAGAGAACATTTACTTGAGTCGCCCCCTGTCGTTTCACAGAATAGTACAACGGCGAACCCGACGAGTATAAACGCCTTGTTCGTTTGGGGAGACGCGCACGCAGTTTGCTGAGAATAAATTCGAATAAAAGCCGCGGATCAGTTATTCACTGCAAATGCATCATATGTGAAAGCACTATAGCGCGTTGCTCCTGCACCGCAACACACACTGCAAACGGGGTATGTGTGAAACGGGCGTTAGATGATAGATCCACCTACAGTTCTTAGAAACTTAGATGTGTTTGAGAACTCTTTTTTTCGTACAACAGCAGCACTCATCTTGTTTGTTTATAGCGGATGCGGATGAACAGCCGTAAACCGGAAACTGATATGCCGGCTTCTGACAATAGCGGAAGTTCGAAATTACGCTTGTGCACGTAGCCTATACTGCCGTTAACACTTTCTCCGACAAGCGAATGCAAACTGCTTCTCAAATGAGACAAAAAATTGGATTGTCGACTCCTTGTCATTTGCTAATTGCATCCAGAAAAGCACATCTCAGACAGCGCGTGAAAACTTTTGAAACAGATGAAACATACATATTCACACAATATTGTCAAAATGTCCGTCTTGGTGTCCTCATAAACATAGTCGGTTAATACTTAAGTAAATATAAACAGTTGATAAATGGAATACATGTGTAACAGTATATTGGATCTGTGCATTAGCTGTTAAAGTGACAGTAGCCTAATATTCCTGCTGCTGTCTGTGTTTTTAATGTTAATCAAACAACAAAGGACAAAAAAATAAAATCACCCACTGCTCTTGACTGAATAATATTTATAACTTTAATAAGGTCGGGCCAGTCCAGAAGACAATAACACTAGTTTTACCAGATCTTCCCTAGGGGTGTAACAATACATCCATATGGATCGATGCATCGATCAAACGTCTAACAATACGATGCCACACATAAAATATCGATATACAGTACCTTTATTTTGACACTCTCCACATCTTCACGTAACTTTTCTCAGCTGAATTAGACGCCTGACAAGATTGACTGAACCCTTTGTCAAAAAAGCTGGTATTTTCCACTGTCAAAGCATCGCAAGCTCATATTTTACAGCAGAAACAACAAGCACCCTTGTTTGTGAACACAACCCGAAAAGTCTGTTTTAGCGAATCAGTGCGCAGTGTTCAGGTCAGGTGACAAGCCTGCTAGTCGCTAGCTGAGAGAAGTTTCGTCAAAGCTGATTAAGAGAGATCGATGATGGATTTTAACGAACTTGATGAACCGGTGATATTTTCTCCGGGGCGTAAAAGGAAAATAAAAGCTGAAACTTGTTCACGGAATCTAAAACAGCAGGTTAGTGGTGAGGGAAAAGCTCTCTGTATTGCGTGTACGTTAATCACAACAACAAAGTTTGACAGGCATCTGTCAGCTGAGGAGATTAACGTTACAAAGATTAAGTGTTAATCTTAACACTTTGATTATTTTGTTATTATTTATCATTTAAAAATGTTTATTATGTATCATAGCAATTACTTGGCTTTGTTTAAAGGCACAATATGTAGGATTTTTGCAGTAAAATATCCAAAAACCACTAGGCCAATGTTATATATTTTGTTTAGTTGATTACTTATAATATCCCAAATGTTTCCAACTATTTGGAAATTGTGAGAAAATTGCGATTTTAACCAAGGAAACTGGGCGTGTGAGCAGCGGTGAGGAGTCGCCAGTCAATGATGTCATATCCACGTTACCCTCGATTACCGCCATTGTTTCCGCTCGTACTGATAGTAACCATGGCGACAGACATGGACAACTGGGTTATGCCTAGCAGGACGCTCACGCTCTTGTTGTTTTGTTCAAACATTATGAACCATGGCAAGCAGACTTTGAGACAGAAAGAGACTAAAACGAAGATCAACATGTTTCGAGATGCGAGAGCTCCACGTCCACGACTAACTTCCACTCGACAGAGACGCGAGTGTTGCATGTACTTTATTAGACAGGAGAGCAAATGTACATAAAACTAATCAATGTTATTTAGTTCAACATGATGAATATGATCTGTATGTTATTCTGATGTTGATCTAGCTTACTTAGTCTCATACAGCCAACAAACAACCCAACTAATAACATTCAACACACTCAAATGCGTTTAGCGCGATAGTGTAACTGTTAGAGCGAGTGAAACAGCGCTGGGTTACCTCAAGCTTCATTCCTCTAATAAACTGACCTGTGTGAGTATTAATTCAGCACTTGCGTGTAGTTGGGTAGAATGAAATGTCCTTATTCCTTTATATCCGTGGGACTGGCGTTGTAAAAAAACATCAGTGTATTCACTCATCCATAAAAGATCCATCAGCTTGACGACAAGATCCGTAATTACGCTTAATGCGGAATATACGTCATCAATATACGCCTTTGTAATTGTAAGAGGTTAGCGACCCCTGGTGGAGAAAAATCATACATATTGTACCTTTAACACTGAAACAGGAAATGTGGTGTTATCTGCTTTTGCCTAACACAAAATATATATATACTATAAGAAAATACTTTCAATGAACTTTAATTGTATAAGTTACCTGTATTTTTTTAGTTGTTATTACTTAATCAAAACAACCCAGCTGCAGTTAGATTGATATTCAAATGCACAATAAAAAAAACATATATGAAACGGAACAAGAACGGAGTTATCTCTTCTATTATAGAGTTCATTTGCAAAAAAAGATAACTCCGTTATTGTTCATTTTCATATATCATGTCTTTTACTTGTAACAAACAACTTGTAAATGTCCCAATTGGGAGAGGGTGTGCAATTTTCAAAGAGTTTAATTAAACTTACATGTTATATATTTTTGGTTGCATTTGTGAATTAATAAATGTAACTGGTTGTGTAAACTTGGCACATAATATCTAAATATGGATAAATCGATTGATATAGCCCTGCAGGAGGACAAACAGGTAAAAAAAAACTGCCAATGGAGTGAATTAAGAAAATATACAGGCCAAAAAAATCCTATCACTCATTAAACCGTAATTGCGTTATTTTCGTTATAAATATTTGTCATTATGACACTATAGGATCGAATGAAACTAACCTGTTTGTTCCTCAGTATCTTCATGTTTCACGCTGAACACTTCTTCAATCTTTATGTCTTCACTCTCCTCTTTAATAAACGCCATCTTTATAATAGTGTCACGTGGATCTCAGATGTTTCTCCAGGAGTTTTCCTGTGTGTTTGGACAATGTTCATGTTTAAGATGAGAATAATGAACAGAAAGAGAAATAAATCCACAGTAAATCTCTGAGTGCGTCTCAATCAGCTCTAGTTCAGTAGTTCAGCGCACTGGTGAGGGAGTCAGTCAGAGAGAGAGTTAATGGACTTACATCAACTGATCAGACAAAAATCACTCAAAACAAGCAGTGAAAATTAATAAAAGAGCAAATAGACACTTCATATTTAGGCATTTACGATGTATAAATGATTTTGAATGATTTGTAGACTACATTTAATAGATTACACTTTCATGAAAACATTTGCTATTGGTTTGTAAAAGTTGTCATTACATGTGTGTGTTTGTGTTCTCGTTGCATTTACACTGTTTTAGGCAGTTCGAACGACTCGAATCAGTGAATCGTTTTGCGGAGCGATTGCTTCAATTGACTCGGTGTAAAAGAAGAAAACATCTGTTCTCTTACGAGAGTATCTCTCGTACTGCGTAATATCTTACGCTATGGGGAAAACTCTTTTCCACGAGATATTGAAGCCAAAAATTATCCTTAATTTTTTATTAATGTAAAACGCTTTGCGGCAGCAAGCAGACATAGGCGAGACAGCTCGCGCGCCTATTGGCTGCCCTGCGGCAACAGCAGCAGCCTATCGAGAGAGGCTCTGCGTGACGTCACGACGAATGGGGGCCTTTCGCGCCCATATCGTCACGTCCCGCCAGAAAGGGCGTGGTCTCGCCCTAGAAATAGGCTCGATAGCTGCTCTTACGTTGATTTTCATCTCTTCAGCGAAGCCTCCCGCATCGCTGGATCCAGAGTGAGAAGCCGCGCCGTCGACCTGTAGCCTTTCAGCGGGACGTGCCATCGAGCCTGGAGTCGCTGGCCTCGCCGCCTTCAGCCGCCGTACCTGCTGCGCTTTCCGGCGTACATATCCTTTCCTCTGCTTAGAGTGTGTGTGATTGCATTATCTGCCTTTTTTCCCACCCCTCTAAAAGAGCGGCGTCTTTTTAAAGATGCCTTCCTGTGGTTCGAGCCCCACTCAGCGATGAGGACCGCCATGTCATCTGCGTGTCCTGCCTGGGTGAGGATCACGCGGCCATCGCGCTCGCTGACGGCGGATGCCATCATTGTGAACGCTTGCCTATGGTGACTCTGCGGACTCGCCTAGCTTTGTTCTCCGAGCCCGCATCCCAGCCCGCCGTGATGCCGCGCCGCAAGAAGCGCCGCGCCCAGCGCGCGCCCGAGCTATCTCCAGCCCGCCAGAGCTCGCCGGTTCGCCCGCCAGCTTCGCCGGCTTCGCTCGAGTCGCTCCCGGACGGACAGCGGCCGCCGTATGCCGCCGCATACGCCGTCGAGTTGGACGACAACACTGGGGCACGTTCTCTTTTGGCCTCGGATAGCGAGGATCGGGCGAGCTCCGTGGACCTCCCCTCCGCTAACGTTTCCCGCCAACCCTCTGGGAAGAGAGCCGGCATTGAGGTTGAGCTGATGCGTCTGCTCACCCAGGCCGTGGAAAGCATCGGCCTCGATTGGGAGGCGCTATCCGAGATGACGGAAGCTGAGCGCTCCGTGTTCCTCGACGCACCGCGCTCTCGCTCTGCTGGACGCCGCCCCTCTCAGCGCGGGCCCCGGCCGAGGATTGAGATAAAGCCCGAGGTCTCAAGGCCTTCCTAGTCTCTCTAGGAAAGCGACGGTGTTCAGTTCCCGCTGCGGCCGGAATTTCACCAAAACTTCTCGCTCGTTCAGTTCCAAGCAATGTGACTGTTCCAGTGTATTTCGCAGTGAGCAAGCTGGTTCCACAGCCCGCTTTCCTGCGCACAAAGGCCGTCGTTTCGGCTACTCAGCAGCGCCGCCAGGCCCGAGATCAGACACCGCGCTCTCGCTCTGCTGGACGCCGCCCCCCTCAGCGCGGGCCCCGGCCGAGGATTGAGGTAAAGCCCGAGGTCTCAAGGCCTTCCTAGTCTCTCTAGGAAAGTGACTGTGTTCAGATCCCGCTGCGGCCGGATTTCCACCAAAACTTCTCGCTCGTTCAGTTCCATGCTTTGTGACTGTCCCAGTGTATTTCGCAGCGAAGCAGCCGGTGTCTCAGCCCGCTTGCCTGCGCACAAAAGCCGTTTCTATGGCTACCCAGATAAATCCAATAAAGAGTGTATTTTCTGGTGTTCCGGCTACAGCCGATGGTGTTATGAGTGTTGTAAGAATGCCCACGCCCCAGTGCCTATTCCCACACCCAGACACAGCCCGCCACGGTGCAGGGCTAGCACACTTAAAATCGACTCAGGTCGATTGTGCAGACTATGTAGTGAACGCGCCCATACAATGCCCGCTTACACTACACACTGCGTGTCCCTTGGTTTCTGTAAAAACGAAACCAACACACATTCAGTCGGCTCCGGCCGAAAGTGTTCTCAGTGCAGTAAATGTGCCCGCTCTCCCGCGCCCGCATCCTCTCACTGACACGCCGAATCCCACGAGATTCACCCCGCTCGCTTCCTCTGCGCAACCCGTCATAGAGAAGCTGAGCGCGGCCAGGCTGCCCGCTGTAATCAGCGCGCGCCTTGCACGCTGTAAACACAGCAGCGTTGATTCAGTCAGCGCGAGCTGACAGTGTTCTCAGTACAGTTAATGTGCCCGCAGTCTCGCGCCCACATTCTGGCACACACGCCGAATCCCACGGGATTCGCCCCGCTCGCTTTCTCTGCGCGTCCCGCCATAGAGAAGCTGAGCGCGGCCAGGCTGCCCGCTGTGATCAGCGCGCCCCCTCCCCCCGCCTCGAACGCTGTAAACAAGGTGTTGTGTTCCCAGTACACAGGGGCTCTCGAGCCGCCGTTCTGCCGCGGCCAGAGCCCAGATTTCATTCTACCCTTAGCTATTCACGCAGATGCGTGGTCAAGGCTTCCCGGGGTATCAGAATGGGTGTTGAACACTATAACGAGAGGCTATTCGCTACAATTCGCTCAACGCCCTCGCCGTTACACGGCGCGCGTCGAAACTACAGTGAAAAGCGAAGTATCTCATCTACTTCGAGCCGAGATAGCGAAACTACTGAGGAAAGGGGTTATAGAACCTTTATCTCAGGCTCAGAGCGAAGGGGGCTTATACAGCAGATATTTTCTGGTACCGAAAAAAGATGGTGGGCTCAGACCCATTCTAGATCTGCGACTGCTGAACGGAACGCTCGTGAAGCGCCAGTTCAGAATGCTTACGGCCAGGAAAATCCTCGCGCAAGTGCGCCAAGGAGACTGGTTCATGTCAATAGATCTTAAAGACGCCTATTTTCAAATACAAATAGCGTCCCATCACAGGCGATTCTTGAGATTCGCCTTCGAGGGCCAGGCATATCAATACACAGTCCTGCCGTTCGGCCTGTCCCTAGCACCCCGTACGTTCACGAAGTGCATGGACGCGGCACTCGCCCCCCTGAGACTTCGGGGCATGCGAGTTTTGAACTACTTGGACGATTGGCTGATTCTAGCTCGTTCACGAACGGAGCTCATAGAACACAGGGCCGCATTACTCGAGCACCTCGAGGAGCTGGGCCTTACAGTCAATTGGGCGAAAAGCTCACTGCTCCCCAGTCGGAGAATTTCCTTTCTGGGAACAGTGTTGGACTCGCTATCCATGACGGCACGCCTGTCACCGGAGCGCGGATTGAATATTCAGCACGTCGCGAAATCCTTCCGCCACGGTTCTATAGTCCCGCTTAGAAGGTTTCAGAAAATGCTGGGTCTGATGGCCTCAGCAGCCTCCGTACTCCAGTTGGGCCTGCTCCGCATGCGCCCACTGCAGCTATGGCTAAAAGCACGAGTTCCCCCCAGGGCGTGGACCGCAGGTCTATTTCGCCTCAGGGTCGACCTTCAGTGCATTTCGGCTCTGAAACCATGGAAAGTAACCGACTGGTATCAGTCAGGTGTGAGTCTGGGGATCCCCTCGAGTGTGAGGGTGGTGTCTACGGACGCCTCCACATCGGGGTGGGGAGCGCTGCTCGAGGGCAGACCGCTAGCTGGCCTATGGTCAGTACGGGAGAAGCTCCTTCACAAAAACTGCTTGGAATTAATAGCAGTCGACAAAGCGCTACGGCGCTTCTGTCCCCAGATAAAAGGCCACCACGTATTGGTCCGGTCGGACAACATGTCAGTGGTGGCGTACATAAATCGCCAGGGCGGCGTCAGGTCCCGAAACCTTTACAGGCTGACGGAGCGCCTCCTGGTCTGGGCTCAGCACAACCTGCTCTCGCTGAGAGCGGCGCATGTGCCTGGTCACCTAAATGTGGGACCAGACAGGCTGTCCAGAAACAACGTCCCAGCAGGAGAATGGTCTCTGCACCCGCAGACTATCCAGCTGCTGTGGGAAACGTTTGGCAAAGCGCAGGTGGACCTGTTCGCGTCCCAAGAAAACGCTCACTGCCCGAGATTCTTCTCGAAAAGCCGGGACGCGCTGGCCCATGTTTGGCCCTGCCGCCCCCAATATGCTTTTCCCCCTGTCTCACTCCTGCCTCAGGTGTTGGAGCGAATCAGGAGGGAGGGATGCCCAGTGCTACTCATAGCTCCGCTCTGGACAAACCAGTCGTGGTTCCCTGTCCTGATGCAGCTGACCAGCGCTGCCCCATGGCCTTTACCGTTGAGGAGAGACCTCCTCTCTCAGGCGGAAGGCTCGATTTGGCATCCTCGCCCGGACTTGTGGTCCCTGCACGCATGGGCCATCAACGGGTACCCGCTGACCTCCCAGAGGGAGTGTTAAACACGATCGCGCAGGCTAGAGCCCCGTCTACCAGACGGCTCTACTCCTCGAAGTGGTCTGTGTTCTCTGCTTGGTGTCAAGCGCAGGGCTTTTCACCTGTAGACTGCGGGGTTACGGAAGGGCTTTCCTTCCTTCAGGAGCTACTGGATAAGGGCAGGTCCCCTTCCACGCTCAAAGTATACGTGGCGGCCATAGCAGCGTTTGCAAAACCGGTGTCTGGCCAGTCACTAGGAAAGAACGACTTAGTCGTGCGTTTCCTTAGAGGAGCTCGGAGGCTAAACCCTCCCAGGCCCCCTTCAGTCCTGACATGGGACCTTTCCACGGTCTTGGAGGCCATGAAAGGTGCCCCATTCGAGCCAATCCAGTCGTCAGACATGAAACACTTGTCTTTCAAGACAGCGTTTCTTATGGCTCTCGCTTCAGTGAAGTGCGTAGGGGACTTGCAAGCGCTTTCAGTGAGCGCGTCATGCATGGAGTTTGGACCTAATGACTCAAAGGTCATACTCAAACCGAAGCACGGCTACGTGCCAAAATCCCTCAACACACCGTTCAGGGCCCAGGTGATTTCCCTGTCTGCCCTTCCGGTTCTCAATGAGGAGAAGGACGCGAGTCTCCTTTGCCCTGTCAGGGCACTAAGGGCTTATGTGTCCCGCTCGTCTGGTTTCAGACAGACTGAGCAGCTTTTCGTTTCGTTTGGCGGCCGTGCTAAGGGACTTGCCGCTTCGAAACAGAGCCTATCCAGATGGATAGTCGGTGCCATAGCGCTGGCTTACACTTCTAAGGGCCTACAGTGCCCTTTGGGTGTTAGAGCGCACTCCACAAGAGGCATGGCCTCCTCGTGGGCATGGTCTAGCGGGGTTACCCTGCAAGATATTTGTATGGCCGCGGGCTGGGCCTCGCCGTCTACATTTATAAAATACTATAACCTGGAGGTTCCCGCCTTACAAGCTAAGCTTTTGGCGGTATAAAATTCAGTGCTATCTGCCCGCTGTGCGGCTCGGATACTGAGTTTGACCTGCGTATTGCTCACTGACCGGTACAGCAGCTCATTAAAAATGTTGACACACATGTGGCCACCCAGTTCAGGCTGAATGTTTACCCTGACGGTATGCTCTATTTGTCACATGATTAGCTCCTTTCGGATGCTATTTTACAGGGAATGATGCTTCTAGCCTCTCTTCCCTCACTCTCTGTGAGTTTATGGTGATTATGCACTATATGCGCCCCGGGCTTCGGCCCCTGGGACTTTGGTGTTGGATCCCTACCAGCACGGCGTGTTGCATTGTGTTCCCCATAGCGTAAGATATTACGCAGTACGAGAGATACTCTCGTAAGAGAACGTACTCGGTTACTAACGTAACCTCGGTTCTCTCTAGAGAGGGAACGAGTACTGCGTATCTTGCCGTGCTTGGAATACGCTCTGGTTCGCTTCGGCGATGAAAACCAACGTAAGAGCAGCTATCGAGCCTATTTCTAGGGCGAGACCACGCCCTTTCTGGCGGGACGTGACGATATGGGCGCGAAAGGCCCCCATTCGTCGTGACGTCACGCAGAGCCTCTCTCGATAGGCTGCTGCTGTTGCCGCAGGGCAGCCAATAGGCGCGCGAGCTGTCTCGCCTATGTCTGCTTGCTGCCGCAAAGCGTTTTACATTAATAAAAAATTAAGGATAATTTTTGGCTTCAATATCTCGTGGAAAAGAGTTTTCCCCATAGCGTAAGATATTACGCAGTACGAGAGATACTCTCGTAGAGAGAACCGAGGTTACGTTAGTAACCGAGTACGTTTCTCCTTCACTACTTGCCAGCTGCCGAATTCATTTTTACGATAAAATGATTGACTATATGTGGAACGAAATGAGACGCGCCTTTTCTGATTTACTAGGACTGTAATAGGCTCTATGCACGTCGCAGTTCCGGGTTTGCGTGTACTAGGCTATCAACTTCCGGTTCAACTTCCTGTTTATACACAGACAGATATGGCTCTCTTTTATAGTCGTTGTCTTCAGGACTTGCCTTGTCTGACGGTAAATGATGTAGACCGACTCATAAAAAAATCATGTGCTGCTCCCAACAGCAAGCGGGAAAAGGGATTTAAAATGTACATCGGCAGATATATCGACAACTATGAGGGTAAGTAGCTAACGTAACTTACTTAATATATTAACCCCTCAGGTTCAGTTCGGGTCATTTTGACCCGGTGAAAACTGTAATTAAGTTAATTAATGTTATTGCATTGGACTGAAACTTAGTAACTTTGTTCACAAAGGGTATAACTACTTCTCAAATGTTTTTGAGAAAAATTGAAATGAAATGAAAATTTGACCATTTTCGTAGGGGAGAGCGGGGCATAACGTAACCTGGGGCTAGTTGTAACACACTTGTTTTAAATACTTCCACACATGCCAGCATGACGAAACCTCTTTTACTGTCTATGGACGAAACTTGGTGTATTTACTAGTTGCCATATCAGCACTATATAGAGAAAAAAATTAGCTAAAATTCAGAAATCGTTGTAAGATATCACTGAGCATGTATTTAACCAGAGCAAAATTATTTTTCTTACTAGGTTAATTTTTCATCTCTATTTTTTTGTTTATTTAAATTTAGGCAAATCTGATACATTAAAAAATGCCATTATTTTATATGAAAAAGTTAATAATTGTATTTTATTGAGAAAATATTTTATTTTGACTTGTATATATTTTTTATTAGATCAGATAACATTTTAAGCTGTCATATGGGCATGTTACAATGCATCCCACCTATGGGACATGTTCTCACATTTAACTTTTACGTTATTCTTAGGGGTATATCAAGAAAAAAAGTATACACTGTATTAATAAAACAAAACCACATAATTGTACTAGAAATGTGGGGAAAAATAAATACTCTAAACCCTTAATTCCACTGGAGTCAAAAAAAGTACATTTAAATAGCACCAATTTTTTTTTTTACCACTTAAACAGTTGTACATGATGAAAGACAAGGTGACAGGAGAGGTCAGCGTGAGGGCAGTCTGTCATAGGTCCATAAGGAAAAATGAAAAGCCACACGAATTGAGAGTAGGGTGACTAGGGTCAATGTTAGGGTAATGGTTAGGCCTGCTGATAAGTTGCCCATATCAGCTAAGTAGCAGCATTATCTAAATGTATATGGCTTAGTCTCTGTTAACTGTTTATGGACGCAGGGGCGTCGGACTGGGGGGGAAAGGGTACCGAGTACCCAGGGCCCGAGGCAGGGGGGGGCCCTTAGAAGTCAGTTTTCTATACAGACATATACATGCACTAACATTTGTATAGCATTAATGTACAAATAAGAAAGATCCTGTGCAAAACTAAACTTGTAGTTAGGCACTGGTTTGGTATAAAAAAGTTATTTTCATGCTGTGCAGGGCCCCACCACCCCTCTCGAATCAATGTAAATGGTACGACCCGCAGGTTAGGCGCTTCTGCGGACCTGCGGTGAATCAGTTGATGAGACAGGAGCTGGAGTGAGCCTTTTTTAAAAATTAGCATTTTTTCCTCTTACCCTTCACTTTGTGAATGTAGGTTTCTAGCATCCCTGTATAACAGCCTCCTCCCTTGGGAGTCGTTAGGCCAAGGCCCGCCCCCTTCTCTGCATTCTGGGGTGACTAGAGTAATGCAGCGTGGTGCAGAGGATGGTTTATAAGGACATGGTAGGCCTCAACAGGCCTCCGTGGTATTTATGTCTTTTTTGAGCCAGGGTTAGGCATCTTTCGTTTCAAAACAAGAACGAATAAGACTGGTCTCCTGCCAGACCCTGCAGTGCAGATCTGGCCTACGGTTTTAGGCCGCCAGTATAGGCTTTACTCACCTCGCTGAGCCACTGCTCGAGCGCTGGGTTGTAGGTGGTTGGCTTTCTTTAAGCCCCACTCCCCTAGGTTGAGCACAGATGCATTTCTGTCACCCCTAGAGCCGCTGGCAGGCCCGCACCCTGGTAACTTCAGGGTTTGTTGTGAGTGTTCCCCTGTGATACAGGGTAGGTCTGAGCACTCCACTCCCGGTTCTGTTTCATCCTACCTCGCACCACTATGGCTCGGGTCGAGTATGAAGTAAAGCTTTCAACTTCTTTGGTCGAAGTATGCTCCCCTGAAGCCAGAGCATTGCCCTGAGCTGACGCCCATGCATAGATGGTAGGCCCCTCACTATCTGGGGCCTCCATTGAGGCAGAGTGGCGTACGTTGTACTCCCCTTGCTTTAAGGGTGCTAGCTCTCTTGCTGAGTACACTGCCATGGGTAATGTGATTAGGCACCATGATGCTGTAGGCGCTGTGTAACAGCTTATCTGCCAACAAGGGCTGTGCCATCAGGTAGTAGGCCCCAGCAGGCCTCCTTGACTGGCAGCCCCCGTGAGGGCACTGTAGGCTAGCCTACTTCTAATCGAGGTTGGCCTTGGTGTTTCGGCAGTTGACTCACCGACAGGTAGTAGGCCTTAATCAGGCCGCCTTAGGAGGTGAGTCTCAATTTGTAGGGACATACTTTTAGCCGCTACCAGGTAGCTAGCCGTATTAGGCCTCCTGTGTGTGGGCCCAATAGTTAAATATGTTGGTGTAGTATGTTCCCAACATTGTCTCTTTGTAGCAGAATGTACTTGCTATCAGCTAGTAGGTCCAACCAGGCCTCCCTGATAGGCGAGTCCCCAGCTGGCTGGCCCTGTAAGGCCGCCTCAATGCAATCAACCAGTCTCAGTGACCAGTTGCTATCAGGTAGTAGGCCTCACCAGGCCTCCCTGAAGTGGAATACTGCGGTTATCAGGTAGAAGGCCTCACCAGGCCTCCCTGAAGGTGAGCTCCCACATTTCCTGTGGTTATCAGGTAGTAGGCCTCACAGGCCTCCTTGATGGTGAGCTCCCACATTCACTGTGGTTATCAGGTAGTAGGCCTCACCAGGCCTCCCTGAAGTTGAATTCCCACATAATATGGTTTTCAGGTAGAAGGCTTCATCAGGCCTCCCTGAAGGAGAATTCCCACATACTGCGGTTATCAGGTAGAAGGCCTCGCCAGGCCTCCCTGAAGGTGAGCTCCCACATTCACTGTGGTTATCAGGTAGTAGGCCTCACAGGCCTCCTTGATGGTGAGCTCCCACATTCACTGTGGTTATCAGGTAGTAGGCCTCACCAGGCCTCCCAGAAGGAGAATTCTCACATACTGTAGCATACTGTGGTTTCCAGGTAGAAGGCCTCACCAGGCCTCCCTGAAGGAGAATTCCCACATACTGCGGTTATCAGGTAGAAGGCCTCACCAGGCCTCCCTGAAGGTGAGCTCCCACATTTCCTGTGGTTATCAGGTAGTAGGCCTCACCAGGCCTCCTTGATGGTGAGCTCCCACTCTCACTGTGGTTATCAGGCAGTAGGCCTCACCAGGCCTCCCTGAAGGAGAATTCCCACATACTGGGTTTCCAGGTAGAAGGCTTCAACAGGCCTCCCTGAAGTAGAATTCCCACATACTGCGGTTATCAGGTAGAAGGCCTTACCAGACCTCCCTGAAGGTGAGCGCCCACATTTCCTGTGGTTATCAGGTAGTAGGCCTCACCAGGCCTCCTTGATGGTGTGCTCCCACTCTCACTGTGGTTATCAGGCAGTAGGCCTCACCGGGCCTCCCTGAAGGAGAATTCCCACATACTGTGGTTTCCAGGTAGAAGGCTTCAACAGGCCTCCCTGAAGTAGAATTCCCACATACTGCGGTTATCAGGTAGAAGGCCTTACCAGGCCTCCCTGAAGGTGAGCTCCCACATTTCCTGTGGTTATTAGGTAGTAGGCCTCACCAGGCCTCCCTGATGGTGAGCTCCCACTTTCACTGTGGTTATCAGGCAGTAGGCCTCACCAGGCCTCCCTGAAGGAGAATTCCCACATACTGTGGTTTCCAGGTAGAAGGCTTCAACAGGCCTCCCTGAAGGAGAATTCCCACA
Source organism: Chrosomus eos (assembly GCA_036326025.1). Classification (NCBI taxonomy): domain Eukaryota; kingdom Metazoa; phylum Chordata; class Actinopteri; order Cypriniformes; family Leuciscidae; genus Chrosomus; species Chrosomus eos. Next base: position 189,558 of record JAZAVI010000406.1, on the reverse strand, counting down.
TGCTGTGATTTTTCAGGAGGCCCCTCCAGGCCTCCTTGAAAGAGAACGCTCAGGTAGTAGGCCTCACCAGGCCTCCCTGAAGGTGAGTTCCCGCAGGTTGTGGTTATCAGGTTGTAGGCCTCTCCAGGCCTCCCTGTGAATGGTTCCCTTATGTTGCTGGGTTTATGAAGCTAGTGGCCTCTTGCTATCAGTCTCAGCTACCCTTTAGTTGGCAGCTGCTGAAGGCATCGCTAAAGTGTTCATTCTCTGCTACTGGTTCCCTCCCGGAACCTTTCCTGCCTACAGCGTGGTTTGCCTACCAGACCCTCACCGAGGGTCGCTATGAGCATGCGGCCTCCTGAGTCTGGTCAGACGGTTGTAGGCCTCTCGTGAGGCCTCCCAGTTAGATCAGCCCTTAGGCCTTCACAGGCCTCCTCAGTGTTTTGAAACACAGACACTGTGTTGATCCGTGGATCGAGTAGAGAAACTCCCCTCGCTAGCAAGGGTTGGAAAGCGCTGTGCTGAGTCATACTCTCCGGGATATCCCGTCTCTGAGATCCGGGCCGGGTGGTTCACTGCCAGCTTCGCAGTCCCACGGGTTGGATGCCGTTCTTAAGGCAATTGTCCAGAGGCTCTGTCTTCAGACAGACAGGAAGTGGCCAGACTAGTGTCTATGTTCTGACGCCAGGTCAGGCTGTCCTGGTGGTTTTTCGGGGTGAGTACGTTCCCCTGAATAGTGATTGGCTGGGGTTCCTTCGGGTTCCCTAGCCACATTCCCTAGAAGGGACCCCTTCTAATTGGAAGCTGTGGTTCCAGGCCCGGAGCCGGCCCAGGTAACCATGTTTATGGAGATTTTTCCTGTGAGGCTGTAGCTTGGGCTATGACCGGAGGGAATGCTGTCACTGACAGCCCAGTGTGACCTGAGGGTGAGTGGTTCTAGCGTTTCATTTGAAGTTGTTAGTTCTGACAGTTGTCACTGCCCTTGGGCATGCACTCCCCTCAGCATGGCGGATTGGGTATTTCGTTCCCCAAAGCGTCGATGACGTATTGTTGAGTTCCCTTCGGAAGGGAACGTCTCAGGTTACGACTGTAACCTAGGTTCCCTGAGAATGGGAACGAGACAATACGTCTCCCTGCCATGCCTCGGGGCTCGCCTACCGTACAGTCCCTTCAGACGATAAGGTGATTTGTCATGTTTGCTAGGCGCCCTTATATGCTTCCAGGTCGCACGCTAATCATTCACAATAATGATTCACGGGCTGTCGCCGGTCAATGTGATTGACGTGATTTGATAGTGATTTCAGACACCTGTCACACCTGAGGCGTTTCCCCAAAGCGTCGATGACGTATTGTCTCGTTCCCATTCTCAGGGAACCTAGGTTACAGTCGTAACCTGAGACGTTTTTGTAGTAAAGCCATAGTAACTACAAAATTAACCATGGTTTTTACTATAGTAAAAACCATGGTTAATTTGGTTAAAATTCACTCTCAGGAAAAAAAAGGTGCACGATGGTATAAATAATGTTCCTCAATAACACATTAACAGTTTTGTACCCTTTAATAAAAAACATGGTTAATTTAGTTAAAATTCACTCTCAGAAAAAAAAAAGTTACACGATGGTATAAATAATGTTCCTCAATAACACATTAACAGTTTTGTACCCTTTAATAAAAAACATGGTTAGTTTAGTTAAAATTCACTCTCAGAAAAAAAAGTTACACGATGGTACAAATAATATTCCTCAAAGAACAGTTTTGTACCTTTTCAATAATAGTACCTTTAATGGTACAAGATAGACCTCTGATGATACTGTTTGATACAATTGAAATTAAGGTACATGTTCTTCTCACATCAAGGGTACAGTGATGGGTCAAAGTACGGTTTCATTCATGATTGTTTGCTGTGTTGAGTATATTTGACATAGCAACAAGACGCTGATTGGTCGAAATCACTTCAGCCGTTATTGAATTTTCTGAACTGACAGCAGGAAGCAGCTACACGACTGCAGCGCGGTACAGCCTTAAAGGGTTTATTTTAAATATCAAACTTTAAGAAGACAAAGTTTCAAGGTGAGTTCTGATAATTTATGTTTATATTTAGTTCACAAGTCGAAAATATAAATGTTTCAGCCACTTAGGCATAGCAACATGAAACTGAATGACGAAGGCCGCTGCAGCTGTTACTGCATTTTCAAATAGACGAGAGCGGGAAGCAGAGCACAACACCACAAACATGGCTTCGCCCGCTTTATCGTCAGAAGAACTTTAGAGGTTGGACTCGAATTACAAGACGAAGAGAAGAGGAAATTCAAAGGTGGGTTTTATGTTTAACTAAATACAAAATGTATAAAGCTGTACAGCCAGTCAACATGACATTAGCGAGTGTAAATAGCGTAATTAACGTTAGAATCCAGTCAGTGATATCAGCCGTCTGCAAATATATTGTAAAGCTATTGAATTTCTGTGTCGTAAGTACACATTTAATACGTAATTATTGTAAATGAATGCTTAACCAGAGGTGCCATGTACTTTACATTAATCCATAATTTTGTATGCAGTTGTTGAATGAACAACGTGATTGAACTCTAAACAGATAAAATAGTTGATCACTCGTTCTCAATGCTTTTACCTGATTCTGCCCTGTCATATACATGTCATTTATTTTATCAGATAACTTTTATTGAAACTCAGCAAATGTGTCTTTGATATTTTAGATCATGAAGATGATGAGGTAAACTGACTGATCACATCTGAAAGTCTGCCTGGGTCCTCAGCTGTGAAGCAAGTATCAGTACAATGGGTTATTTGACGTTCTTAATCTTAGGATATAATTTTTTCTGATGAGGTTGAATTTTTAGTCCTAAGAGTTTGTTTGCCATAAGGACAAAGTGATGTCAATCTTGATAAAGCACAGTAAAACTGCACTTCAAATGAAATCTGAAAGATTTCTGTCACTTAATTGAAAGTATATTCACATAAAACTCTGACATTCATAAAGTATGGTAGCATACAGGTACCAAATGTCAATTTGAAATGTAACATGCACAATGGCAATGCAATGTGTACAATGGCAATGTATTTTTGTATTTGAATTTACATTTTCCATACTGTATATGTGCAACATCTGAAGCAAAAAAAAAAAATATTCAAAATCAACAATATAATATTTTGCATTACTACACTAGCTTTAACATATAGTTTAAACATAAATTTGAACATTTTATAAATTTTTAAAAATTACAATTAAAATCTATTACAGAAATTAGATGTTTAACATGTTCAAGCAAATATTGTAGCAAAATGATAATTAAGTTATATTTCCTAGTTGCATTTACACTCAAAGTTAAGGCGCTTGATGCAATGATTGCATTTTCAAATCCACATTTAATTTTGCTACATTCATCGCGGGTATTTAATAAAAATGCAATCATAAGTGTCTTAACTGTGAGTGTAAATGCAATTAAGAAAAATAGCTTTTGAATGATCATTTTGCTACAATTTTAGCTTGAACATGTTAAAGGGATAGTTCACCCAAAAATGAAAACTCTGTCATTAATTATTCACCCTCATGTCGTTCCAAACCTGTAAGACTTTCGTTCATCTTCAGAACACAAATGAAGATCTTCATTATGAAATCTGAAAGCTTTCTGACCCCCCATAGAGAGACTATATGGGGCACTATCTGTCACTTTGAGTGATTTATGACCCTTGATTGACCACGCCCCTTTTTCCCACGCTTAGCCCCGCCCCTTTCCCCCACGCTTAGCCCCAGCCCCCTTTTCCCACGCTTAGTCCCGCCCCCTCCCACCCACTTCCGGAGAGATCATGTGACCGTGGGAATTCCCACGGTACGGAACCCCTCCCATCCGAACCGGTTCCGGTCTGGGCACGTGTTGTACACCTGTTACGGGCACCTGTCTTGATCAATGTAAAAAATGTTCAAAATAATGGAAAAACATTCAAAACAATACATTTTCAATCTTTTTTAGAAGGATGACAGAAAACAGAGATAGGTTTAGTGTTTTTTATTAAAGAAAAGGGTCATAACACGTAGTGATTAAAACCATTAAGATACATATGTCTTTACCTTTACACATTATTTAGTAAAATGTTTCATTTTACATAAACATCTGTTTTAAAAAGAGTTTTCAATCACAAAAATAACATATATTTTGGGCAAAAGTTGTGTTTTTCACATAACACATAGTGATTAAAACCATTAAAACATTAATGAGAAAGTTAAAATTGTGTTTTCCACAATAACACACAGTGCTTAAAACTATTAAAACAATTTATATCATTAAGATACTATTGTGTTTAGTGTTCATACACTTAAAACATTAATGAAAAAGTTTAAAAGCTGTTTTCTTAACGTTATCAAAATGTTCTAGCATTAAAACCGTTTGTATTAAAATTACCTGCATCTAATATGTCTTCAGTGTTCACACACACTTGTAAGTTGTTTAAACTGCATTTCTTAAAGTTATCAAAATGTTTTAGTTCATAAAACATCTAAAATGTTAAAACGTTAAAAGATCAACATCCAGTTATTTACAGAAAAGTAAGACGAGTTAAAAGTTGTTTTTTTCATTACAAAAGATACATTTAACCTTCATTATTTTTGTAAAATGTGTTACATTTTACATAAAACACATCATGACATTAAAATTACATGGTGTTAAAAATATAGTTTTTTAGCGGTCACCATACATTTGTAAAATGTTAAAACGTTTAGACATAAAAAATAAATAAATAATTAATACATTTAAAAATATAATACGATAATTAAATAAATAAGGTTTTAAATTGTGCTTTCTTAAAGTTATCAAAATGTTTAAGCATTAAAAACATCTAAAACTGTGTGTATTAAAATTACATCAAACAAATAGAACTAATCACTATATTTGAAGATGTATTTTTTTCACATAACACATATAGTGTTTAAAACTATTAAAACAATTTATATCATTAAGATACTTTTGTCTTTAGTGTTCATACACTTGTAAGTTGTTAAAACATTAATGAAAAAGTTTAAACCGCATTTCTTAAAGTTATCCAAATGTTTTCTTAAAACATCTAAAATGTTAAAACGTTAAAAGATCAACATCCTGTTATTTACAGAAAAGTAAAACGAGTTAAAAGTTTTTTTTTTTCATTACAAAAGATACATTTAACCTTCATTATTTTTGTAACATGTGTTACTGTCACAGAACGCTCGACGACGCCTCCTCCTGGTTTCACCAGATCCCTCTCTCCTGCGTTTTAGGACTTCATTTCCCATTATCATTCCCTGCTCATCTCCTGATTAATCACCCCATCAGCATCACCTGTGTGCCCTTAGCTCCCCTTTATCTGGACTGCTCTGTTCATTGTTATTTTGTGAAGTCTTGTTTTACCTACACTCTGTCTCTAGCTTGTTTCTCGGATTGCTCTGTTATTTTGACTTGGACTCTGAACTCGTTTTTGAACCTTTGCTGCCAGCCCCTGACCTTTGCCTGTTTGATGTACGTTCTTGGATTGCCCTAAACTGTGTGCTGAGTTTGAGTTTGCTACCGCCCTTGCCACGGGCTTTTGAGTTTTATGACTGCTTTCCTTTGTTGGCTTACCTGTATCAATAAATTACTGCAAATGGATCCGACTGCCTCAGCCTCTTCGTCACAGAAGACTTCACCAAAACAGGATCCAGCAGATTTCCATCGACTGGCCTCCGAGGTATCCACTCAAGCGAGTGTGCTGGCCGCCCATCAGCAACAGTTAGTTAAATTGACAAATCTCACCGATGAGCTCGTGAGATCAGTCCGAGCGCTATCCCCGCCGAGCGCGGCTGATAATCAAGCTCCGAGTCCAACTGCACCTGCTCCCGCTCCACCTGCCGTGAGTAACAATTCAAACCAGCCCAAGTTATCCCTTCCTGAGAAATTTGATGGCTCACCCTCTACCTGTAAGGGATTTTTGTTGCAGTGCAGTTTGTATTTCGACCAGCAGACTCAGTCCTTCTCCACTGATGAGAGCCGCGTTTCCTTCATGTGTTTCTCTACTCACCGGCCGGGCTTTGGAGTGGGCTACTGCACTCTGGTATGGAGGTCAGCTCTCTTTCCCCTCTTATACTGAGTTTCTAGCCCAATTTAGAGAGGTGTTCGAACATACTGCGGGAGGAAAGGATCCGGGAGAGTTGCTGCTCACGTTACGCCAGGGGAATTCTACCGCAGCGGACTACACACTCTCGTTTCGGACCCTTGCAGCCCAAGCTGGATGGGAGGAGGAACCTTTAAAGCTCCTGTATCGCAAGGGACTTAACCCGGACCTCCAGGGAGAGCTGGCGTGCCGCGACGACGGTAAATCTTTGAATCAAATTATGGAGCTCGCCATCCGCCTCGACAACCTGATTCGCGCCCGACGCACACCCATCAGATCCAGTCTCTTCGAGTGTGCCTTCCCCAGCGCGGAGTCGGAGCCCATGCAGATCGGTTACACACGCCTCTCTACAGCGGAGCGGGAGAGGAGACGCCGTAATCATCTCTGCATGTATTGCGGTGAGGCGGGTCATCTGAGGGCCACCTGTCCGGTTAATCCAGCGCTCAAGAATTCTGCTGCGGTGAGTTTAAATCACTCTTCTAAATTATGCTCTGTGGACAGTTCTTTGAAATTTAACGGACAGATTTTAAACATAAGAGCCTTGATTGATTCTGGAGCTGCTGGAAATTTTATCGACCTTGCATTTGCCAAAACTCATCGTGTTTCTCTCCTCGCATGTGAGTCTGGTGTGACCGTGGAAGCGCTGGATGGACGCCCCCTGGGGTCTGGAGAGGTGCAATACACCACGCAACCCCTCACGCTCAGCTTCGGGACACAGCATTCGGAGACTATCCAATTCTTCACGATTCACTCACCTATGCATCCTGTAATCTTGGGGCTTCCTTGGCTAGTGAAACATAATCCCCAAATTTCCTGGTCTAACGGGAGAATCTCCAGGTGGTCCGAATTCTGTCAGATCAACTGCGCGGCTGCTGTCCGAGGTACTGAACTCCACAGCGCTGCACTCAAGGGAGTGGATTTTCTGGAAATTCCCTCCGAATACCACGATCTAGCCCTGGCCTTCAGCGAGACTGAAGCTTCTCACCTTCCCGCTCACCGTGCTGGCGACTGTGCTATTGAGCTTTTGCCTGGGGCCGTACCTCCACGTGGAAGAGTTTACCCGCTGTCACAACCTGAAACAGAGACCATGAGAGCGTACATTGACGAACAGCTGGCTAAAGGATTTATTACCACCTCTACATCTCCGGCTTCCGCTGGATTCTTTTTCGTTAAAAAGAAGGATGGGGGTCTTCGGCCGTGTATTGACTATCGTGGTCTTAATGAGGTAACAGTCAAATACCGCTATCCTCTTCCGCTAGTCCCAGCAGCCCTAGAGATGCTCCGCACTGCCCGCTACTTTACAAAGCTGGACTTAAGGAACGCATACAACTTGATTCGCATACGGAGTGGAGACGAGTGGAAAACGGCGTTTTCAACTACATCCGGGCACTACGAATATCGGGTAATGCCGTTCGGCCTTTCTAACAGTCCTTCCGTTTTTCAAGCTTTTGTAAATAATGTTTTCCGGGACATGTTACATCAGAGAGTTATTGTCTACATTGACGATATTTTGATTTATTCTGATTCCCTTGAAGAACATGTCCAGGATGTTCGTGCCGTCCTCAAGCGCCTGATCGACAACCAGCTATATGCCAAGCTCTCCAAGTGCGAGTTTCACCAGACACGTATCTCCTTTCTGGGCTATATCATCAGTGCGGACGGAGTTCTTATGGATGACAGCAAGGTCAGCGCCGTGGTGAATTGGCCGCAACCTTCCTCTGTTAAGGAGCTGCAGCGCTTTTTGGGCTTTGCCAACTTTTACCGCAGATTCATCCGCAATTTCAGTGTAATTGTAGCCCCTCTCACATCTCTGCTTCGAGGAAAGGGAAAATATTTTAAGTGGACAGCGGATTGTACTGCGGCCTTTGCTCAGCTCAAGGAAAGATTCACTTCTGCTCCCATCCTTCGTCACCCGGATCCTGAGAGGGAGTTCATCATTGAAGTGGATGCATCTAACACAGGAGTGGGGGCGGTCCTGTCTCAGCGGGATGGGAATCCAGCGAAAATGTTCCCATGCGCCTTCTACTCTCGCAAGCTTAACTCCGCAGAGCGCAACTATGACGTGGGGGATCGCGAACTCTTGGCCATGAAGGCCGCCTTTGAGGAGTGGAGGCACTGGCTGGAGGGAGCTCGTCAGCCTTTCACAGTACTCACTGATCACAGGAATCTCGAGTACATTAGGTCAGCTAAGCGTCTGAATGCTCGCCAGGCTCGCTGGTCTCTGTTCTTTTCAAGATTCGATTTTAAGATCACCTACAGGCCAGGCTCCCAGAACGGCAAAGCTGACGCCCTGTCCCGCCAGTTTGACGGTCCTTGTGAGGAATCTAAACCTGAACCCATTATTCCCACTACTCTAATTGTGGCGCCTGTTCAATGGGACATCATCTCTGAGATCACCGCGTCTCTAGGTAGTCATCCCGCTCCACCTGAATGTCCCGCCGGCCGTCTCTTCGTTCCACCCGGGCTCCGCCATCGTGTGCTTCAGTGGGTTCACTGCACCCCGAGCGCGGGTCATCCAGGTATCGCGGCTACCACACAGTTAGTTACCAATCGCTTTTGGTGGGTCTCACTCCAGTCTGATGTCATAAAATTTGTTCGTCAATGCTCTGTTTGTAACACTGTAAAATCCTCCCATCTCAAGCCAGCTGGACTGTTACAACCTCTGCCAGTACCACAGCGTCCTTGGTCGCACATCGCTGTGGATTTTGTTACGGATCTGCCTCCCTCACAGGGATTTACCACTATCCTCTCCGTGGTGGATCGTTTCTCTAAATCCTGCCGTTTCATACCCCTGACCGGCCTGCCCACGGCCTTACAGACAGCCGAGGCTCTTCTCAATCAGGTGTTCCGTCTCTTTGGTTTGCCCGAGGACATTGTCACTGACCGCGGTCCCCAGTTTACCTCCCGTGTCTGGAGAGAGTTGTGCGCCAAACTCAATATCAATGTCAGTCTAACGTCTGGTTACCATCCTCAGGCCAACGGGCAGGTTGAACGTTTAAACCAAGATTTGATTCGATTTCTGAGAACGTACTGCCACCAGAATCAGCAGGACTGGAGTCGCTTTCTGGCCTGGGCGGAGTATGCCCAGAATTCCCTGTTAAAACCTGCCACTGGTCTAACGCCTTTTAAATGTGTTCTAGGTTTCCAGCCTCCCCTCTTCCCGTGGGCCGGGGAGCCATCCGACCTCCCAGCAGTAGATGCATGGCTCCGGCGCAGCGAGGCCACCTGGGATGCTGCTCACGTTCAATTGCAGCGCGCCGTCCGCCGTTATCAGCATCAGGCGGATCGGAGGAGGCGTGGAGGTCCCAGGTATCGACCCGGTCAGTGGGTGTGGCTCTCTGCGCGAGATCTGCGTCTCAAGCTCCCGAGCAGGAAACTGTCTCCTCGTTTCGTCGGGCCATTCAAGATTCTTCGTCAGATAACACCAGTTTCTTTTCGTTTGGCTCTCCCTGCTCATTACAAGATCTCACCCACATTTCATGTGTCCCTTTTCAGACCCGCTGTCGCCCCCAGGAGAGAGGAGAGCCGGGAGGAGGACGCTCCTGTTCAGACTCCCCCCATTGAGGTGGACGGTGCGGAGGCTTTCCGGGTGCGAGAGGTCCTGAACTCCAGACGTCACGGCGGGGTGTTACAATACCTTATCGACTGGGAGGGGTACGGTCCCGAGGAGCGCTCCTGGGTCAGGTCTCAGGATATCCTGGACCCCACATTAACTGCCGCTTTTCACCGGGACCATCCAGATCGCCCTGCTCCAAGACCCCGTGGTAGACCCCGTCGTCGACCAGGTCCTCGCTTCCGGAGCCGCTCGCAGGGGGGGGGCTCTGTCACAGAACGCTCGACGACGCCTCCTCCTGGTTTCACCAGATCCCTCTCTCCTGCGTTTTAGGACTTCATTTCCCATTATCATTCCCTGCTCATCTCCTGATTAATCACCCCATCAGCATCACCTGTGTGCCCTTAGCTCCCCTTTATCTGGACTGCTCTGTTCATTGTTATTTTGTGAAGTCTTGTTTTACCTACACTCTGTCTCTAGCTTGTTTCTCGGATTGCTCTGTTATTTTGACTTGGACTCTGAACTCGTTTTTGAACCTTTGCTGCCAGCCCCTGACCTTTGCCTGTTTGATGTACGTTCTTGGATTGCCCTAAACTGTGTGCTGAGTTTGAGTTTGCTACCGCCCTTGCCACGGGCTTTTGAGTTTTATGACTGCTTTCCTTTGTTGGCTTACCTGTATCAATAAATTACTGCAAATGGATCCGACTGCCTCAGCCTCTTCGTCACAGTTACATTTTACATAAAACACATCATGACATTAAAATTACATCAAGTTAAAAATCACAATATCAAAAACACATGCATACATTTAAAAAAAAAAAAAAAACCTGACTTACTTTTTTACATCCACGCTTTGTTGTTGAAAGAAGAACAAAAGTATTCCGTTTAAAGATTTAATCCATCTCCAAAGGTATATCCAAAGGTATTAATCCATCTCTATAAAGGTATATCAAACTCCAAAACTTTAGAGATTTTAATTCCAAAAGCTGTGTAAATGTAATTTCCCGGGAGCTCCGCGAAACACATCCACTCTCTTACATCCCAAAAGTTAGACTGACATCTCTGAGGTCTACAAAGTAGCCTGACTCAGACTCCACCCCTAGAGCCGTCCCACACCTCGACCCCTCCCACAACAGGTGCTGAGGCGTGGGAAAGGATGGCAAAGAGATCCCACGCGCACACACGCGCACACACACACACACACACACACACACACACACACACACACACACACACATAATGAAAGAATAGACGTCCGCAGCCCCTGCGTTGCGCATGCGCGCGCACACACATACATAATGAAAGAAGAGACACCCCCGTGCTCCGTTTGAAAAGCCGGAAACTCGACGTAGGCCTACATTCTCTTGGAATTTAGGCTACGCTACTGCAGAGTCAGACCCAAAGACTCCCGTGAGATGCCTTGATGAAGCTATGTTGGATTTAACTTTAGCTCCGCGAAAATTAGGCTACAAGGATCGTGATTAACAAAATTAACCAGCCGAAACATGTGGAATATATTTTACATTTGATTGATCAATGTGGATATAACGATAGAAGATTTACATGGAATACAACAGAGCACCTTCGATTTGGTTTTCACAGAGCGAGATATTGGATTTTATTTTTTACCACATTATGGATTGGTATGAAAAGACTGAGGAGACGGATTAACAAATGAGGAATATACAGACTGCTCGTGGACCATGGTAATAAATACCCACGTATTAATTAGAAGGTTATAAGGTATATGTATAAATGTATTTAATGTAATAAATAATAAATATAGCCCTTACATGCTCCCTGAGACACAGTCAAAGTCTACACGACATGCACGACATAACATACTGTAGCCTACATATAACACGGGTTAGATCACGTAACGATCAACGTGCAAACATAATTAACATTGTAAACATTTAGACTGAATGCAATGATAGCGATCTTCAATCTCTCTTATGAAAGTATTATACAATAAAACATGCACATGTGTTTACAATTAGTTGCACGCACACACATATTCCTTAGTTAACAACACTTGATTTTAACTATTATTTACATTGAACAAGAGCATCCACAAATTCTCTCAACATTAGATGTTTTCAAACTTCACGGAAAGTTTTAGAACAGTCCAAATCACAATCAGAGGTGGGGGTGTTTGGGAGAGTCCATTTCTAAAGGGTCTTTTTCACTGTTTTATAACAAATAACATTATGTCCAGGAGAAGTTCACGCTCACACACAAACACACTCATACAATGTATTATCTCTGGTAAGATCAGGGACTTGTTTTTAATTAAATAAAGTTTTGTTTTTCACATATATTTGAAAAGTTCATCATCACATTTAAAACTTTTAAAAAAGTTGTATAAAGTTATGGTTGGTATTCGTACATTTTACTACGTTATCAGAAAATGTTAGAGAAAGTTGTTACTTCTTTTTAATTCTGTATTTTTACAGACCTAAAACCATGATGCTTCAAAGTATGGAATATAAGTTTTTGAACATTTATAAGATTTGAACATTTATAAATGTGTGTGTTGCAAAAGCAGAAGTCTATTTTCTTTAAATAAAGATTTAACTTTTTAATTTCTTTAAATCAGTCTGATGACACACATTATTTCTGTGATTAATTGATTAGTAATGTTGCGAGGGGGTTTCGTGTGAGGAAACCCCCTCGCAACATTACTAATCAATCAAAGCACTAATCAAAAGCACTTTAGACGTGTTTGTGACAAACACATTGTATTTACTTAGACTTTTTAAATGTATTTAACATTTTAAATGTTTTTCTTCTGTCCAACTTACATTTCATATATGAATTGCCTGAGGCGTTTAACAAACACATATAGGGAATGCATGTTGATTAGTACACTGTACCACTACCATCACTGTAGTATTCTGAGGAAATATCAGTTACTTGGGATAATCTCATTAAATTCAAAAACATTTGTTTAATTTATAAAATCAGACATGGTCTAGCACCACATGCTTTCTGAGTGCATTTAAACATTATATATTTATTTTATATAAATTGTATTTCTTAACCATAATGTGGTGTATGTAATTTTATTTTTGTGATTTTATACATGCGGTTTCCTTTTATTACACCCGGCTGAGGGACTAAGGATGAAAATTAGCACTCTTGAGTTAGCTTGGGTACATTTACATTGTTTTAATGCTGATTAATGTAACACTGTCCCCCTTTCAAATAATGAGAAAATGAAAAAGTACTTTTCAGGCATAGTGTAAACATGTAATGTTCGAGAAAAATCTTTGAGAGGTCTCATCCAGGCATACCTTTGCTAAAATAAACTTTATGGAAGTCATCTCCAAGCTGTGAGTATGCTCCGACGTGTAACTATACCATTATATATTTATATTATGGTACCATGTTGCTTTAAAGTCTTTGTTTGTTTGTTTGTTATTAACTAATACTTTTTATTTTTCAACATCCTACACAAATTAAAGAAACATATGAGCTAAGAATGTTCTCTAACCCCAAATAAACAGATAATGGAATGTTTGCAATCTACAATATGTTAGATATTACTCGTTATGTATGTAAATAGTTGTATTTTACACATCAACACACCGCTGTGATGCAGCGTTCCACACTTGTAAAGCCTATATGGACTAACTTTAAAACATAGGTCTAATCTTTATACAGAAGCCACACACGTCCAAAACAAACATACAAAATTCAAAAAGACCAAACCACTAAGAAAAGAGGGATGAAAAGCATTTGTTTATAAGAAATACACAAAAGTTTGCAAATGACGGTTTATCATTAGTTTTAGTCATCTTGCTCAGTAGATGACACCGTTCACATCTTGTTTCTCGGATTGTACATGTTTTACATGAAGACTTTTCTTTAGAATTTATGTGATAGTCTTTCTGTTTGAGAATGCTTGACTATCTATGACTGACGCTGAATCACACAAGTATTAACACGAAAAGTAAGTGCATGCTGTTTTACACTTAAACTATTACCACAGAATCACTTGAGTTAAATTAAAGCTTGAGGTTGAGACTACACTCCGCTGAAACCTGTATAAAATTGCACAAAAGTAGATTCTGGACAACTTGCTAAAAAGTAAATGTAGCATGAGCCATTTAAAACAAATACAAAAAAGCCACACCAGTTTTGAATGTTTGTAAGCGGCATGTTATATTTTAGCCGTGGGTATTTATGAAAAACACGTACAAATGTGACATAAAGAGTATTAAATTACGGTCGTCTAGTGTTTAAGACTAAAATTATATTTCTTTTAAAACATCTTTCTGTTATGTCTACGAAACATCGAGATGAAAGAAGGGTATTGCTGTTTTTTCTGTAAACTATTACAAGATGTGCATTTCACAGCACTGATACACATGTAGTTTGTGTATTTGTCACTAAACAACAGTTAACGAATTACAAATGATAAGTGTTATTAAGATTCGTTTTTATTCTGTACACATCAATACTTTTTACGACGTCATGACGGATGCGCTGTGTTTTGTTGCATGCACAGAATTTGAGGGTCACTTATAGATTTCAATTTAAGACGCATTTCACAACTCTTTCGTAACTACGCCTCATTTCGTAAATGTTTTCTTTAGCTGTACATTAGGCGATGCAGGAAAATCCGACGATAGTTGTGAGATACATACGCAAGACATTTCTACGGCTGATGACATTCTAAGAAAGCATAGTTGTTTTCAAAGTTTGTTTTTCAAAGCATAAGGAAAGTAGACACGCTGCAATTGAGAATGGTGATGTTAAACAATGGTAAACAATTTCAAAAACAGTGTGTTTCAGAAGAAATGTAAACAAATCAAAGATGCATACAAACAAAATTTTCAAAATGTTACATGCTAATATTGGGTCTTGTTTCAATGTTGGTATGCTCCATGAAGACTGTGATGAGGTCGGGAACATTAGCACTGTTAAACATGCGGTTCAATAGCAATGTTCAATATAAACAAGAATCCACTAATACGACTGACACCATGTTTCACATATAACTGTTTATAGTTTTTTTTTTAGTTTATAGAAATGTACGATATGTTAAAACATTTTGGTATTCTGATACTGCTTCGGCATGTTTTCATAAAAAGAAAAACGAAATATTAAGACATAAAACACAACGTCTAGAGATGATTACACCTAAAAGACAGGTGTCTAAAACTCTGTTGTCAAAGTATTGATGTGTACAGAATAAAAACGAATCTTAATAACACTTATCATTTGTAATTCGTTAACTGTTGTTTAGTGACAAATACACAAACTACATGTGTATCAGTGCTGTGAAATGCACATCTTGTAATAGTTTACAGAAAAAACAGCAATACCCTTCTTTCATCTCGATGTTTCGTAGACATAACAGAAAGATGTTCTAAAAGAAATATAATTTTAGTCTTAAACACTAGACGACCGTAATTTAATACTCTTTATGTCACATTTGTACGTGTTTTTCATAAATACCCACGGCTAAAATATAACATGCCGCTTACAAACATTCAAAACTGGTGTGGCTTTTTTGTATTTGTTTTAAATGGCTCATGCTACATTTACTTTTTAGCAAGTTGTCCAGAATCTACTTTTGTGCAATTTTATACAGGTTTCAGCGGAGTGTAGTCTCAACCTCAATCTTTAATTTAACTCAAGTGATTCTGTGGTAATAGTTTAAGTGTAAAACAGCATGCACTTACTTTTCGTGTTAATACTTGTGTGATTCAGCGTCAGTCATAGATAGTCAAGCATTCTCAAACAGAAAGACTATCACATAAATTCTAAAGAAAAGTCTTCATGTAAAACATGTACAATCCGAGAAACAAGATGTGAACGGTGTCATCTACTGAGCAAGATGACTAAAACTAATGATAAACCGTCATTTGCAAACTTTTGTGTATTTCTTATAAACAAATGCTTTTCATCCCTCTTTTCTTAGTGGTTTGGTCTTTTTGAATTTTGTATGTTTGTTTTGGACGTGTGTGACTTCTGTATAAAGATTAGACCTATGTTTTAAAGTTAGTCCATATAGGCTTTACAAGTGTGGAACGCTGCATCACAGCGGTGTGTTGATGTGTAAAATACAACTATTTACATACATAACGAGTAATATCTAACATATTGTAGATTGCAAACATTCCATTATCTGTTTATTTGGGGTTAGAGAACATTCTTAGCTCATATGTTTCTTTAATTTGTGTAGGATGTTGAAAAATAAAAAGTATTAGTTAATAACAAACAAACAAACAAACAAACAAACAAACAAAGACTTTAAAGCAACATGGTACCATAATATAAATATATAATGGTATAGTTACACGTCGGAGCATACTCACAGCTTGGAGATGACTTCCATAAAGTTTATTTTAGCAAAGGTATGCCTGGATGAGACCTCTCAAAGATTTTTCTCGAACATTACATGTTTACACTATGCCTGAAAAGTACTTTTTCATTTTCTCATTATTTGAAAGGGGGACAGTGTTACATTAATCAGCATTAAAACAATGTAAATGTACCCAAGCTAACTCAAGAGTGCTAATTTTCATCCTTAGTCCCTCAGCCGGGTGTAATAAAAGGAAACCGCATGTATAAAATCACAAAATAAAATTACATACACCACATTATGGTTAAGAAATACAATTTATATAAAATAAATATATAATGTTTAAATGCACTCAGAAAGCATGTGGTGCTAGACCATGTCTGATTTTATAAATTAAACAAATGTTTTTGAATTTAATGAGATTATCCCAAGTAACTGATATTTCCTCAGAATACTACAGTGATGGTAGTGGTACAGTGTACTAATCAACATGCATTCCCTATATGTGTTTGTTAAACGCCTCAGGCAATTCATATATGAAATGTAAGTTGGACAGAAGAAAAACATTTAAAATGTTAAATACATTTAAAAAGTCTAAGTAAATACAATGTGTTTGTCACAAACACGTCTAAAGTGCTTTTACTCGTGTGAGGAAACCCCCTCGCAACATTACTAATCAATTAATCACAGAAATAATGTGTGTCATCAGACTGATTTAAAGAAATTAAAAAGTTAAATCTTTATTTAAAGAAAATAGACTTCTGCTTTTGCAACACACACATTTATAAATGTTCAAATCTTATAAATGTTCAAAAACTTATATTCCATACTTTGAAGCATCATGGTTTTAGGTCTGTAAAAATACAGAATTAAAAAGAAGTAACAACTTTCTCTAACATTTTCTGATAACGTAGTAAAATGTACGAATACCAACCATAACTTTATACAACTTTTTTAAAAGTTTTAAATGTGATGATGAACTTTTCAAATATATGTGAAAAACAAAACTTTATTTAATTAAAAACAAGTCCCTGATCTTACCAGAGATAATACATTGTATGAGTGTGTTTGTGTGTGAGCGTGAACTTCTCCTGGACATAATGTTATTTGTTATAAAACAGTGAAAAAGACCCTTTAGAAATGGACTCTCCCAAACACCCCCACCTCTGATTGTGATTTGGACTGTTCTAAAACTTTCCGTGAAGTTTGAAAACATCTAATGTTGAGAGAATTTGTGGATGCTCTTGTTCAATGTAAATAATAGTTAAAATCAAGTGTTGTTAACTAAGGAATATGTGTGTGCGTGCAACTAATTGTAAACACATGTGCATGTTTTATTGTATAATACTTTCATAAGAGAGATTGAAGATCGCTATCATTGCATTCAGTCTAAATGTTTACAATGTTAATTATGTTTGCACGTTGATCGTTACGTGATCTAACCCGTGTTATATGTAGGCTACAGTATGTTATGTCGTGCATGTCGTGTAGACTTTGACTGTGTCTCAGGGAGCATGTAAGGGCTATATTTATTATTTATTACATTAAATACATTTATACATATACCTTATAACCTTCTAATTAATACGTGGGTATTTATTACCATGGTCCACGAGCAGTCTGTATATTCCTCATTTGTTAATCCGTCTCCTCAGTCTTTTCATACCAATCCATAATGTGGTAAAAAATAAAATCCAATATCTCGCTCTGTGAAAACCAAATCGAAGGTGCTCTGTTGTATTCCATGTAAATCTTCTATCGTTATATCCACATTGATCAATCAAATGTAAAATATATTCCACATGTTTCGGCTGGTTAATTTTGTTAATCACGATCCTTGTAGCCTAATTTTCGCGGAGCTAAAGTTAAATCCAACATAGCTTCATCAAGGCATCTCACGGGAGTCTTTGGGTCTGACTCTGCAGTAGCGTAGCCTAAATTCCAAGAGAATGTAGGCCTACGTCGAGTTTCCGGCTTTTCAAACGGAGCACGGGGGTGTCTCTTCTTTCATTATGTATGTGTGTGCGCGCGCATGCGCAACGCAGGGGCTGCGGACGTCTATTCTTTCATTATGTGTGTGTGTGTGTGTGTGTGTGTGTGTGTGTGTGTGTGTGTGTGTGCGCGTGTGCGTGTGTGCGCGTGGGATCTCTTTGCCATCCTTTCCCACGCCTCAGCACCTGTTGTGGGAGGGGTCGAGGTGTGGGACGGCTCTAGGGGTGGAGTCTGAGTCAGGCTACTTTGTAGACCTCAGAGATGTCAGTCTAACTTTTGGGATGTAAGAGAGTGGATGTGTTTCGCGGAGCTCCCGGGAAATTACATTTACACAGCTTTTGGAATTAAAATCTCTAAAGTTTTGGAGTTTGATATACCTTTATAGAGATGGATTAATACCTTTGGATATACCTTTGGAGATGGATTAAATCTTTAAACGGAATACTTTTGTTCTTCTTTCAACAACAAAGCGTGGATGTAAAAAAGTAAGTCAGGTTTTTTTTTTTTTTTTAAATGTATGCATGTGTTTTTGATATTGTGATTTTTAACTTGATGTAATTTTAATGTCATGATGTGTTTTATGTAAAATGTAACACATGTTACAAAAATAATGAAGGTTAAATGTATCTTTTGTAATGAAAAAAAAAACTTTTAACTCGTTTTACTTTTCTGTAAATAACAGGATGTTGATCTTTTAACGTTTTAACATTTTAGATGTTTTAAGAAAACATTTGGATAACTTTAAGAAATGCGGTTTAAACTTTTTCATTAATGTTTTAACAACTTACAAGTGTATGAACACTAAAGACAAAAGTATCTTAATGATATAAATTGTTTTAATAGTTTTAAACACTATATGTGTTATGTGAAAAAAATACATCTTCAAATATAGTGATTAGTTCTATTTGTTTGATGTAATTTTAATACACACAGTTTTAGATGTTTTTAATGCTTAAACATTTTGATAACTTTAAGAAAGCACAATTTAAAACCTTATTTATTTAATTATCGTATTATATTTTTAAATGTATTAATTATTTATTTATTTTTTATGTCTAAACGTTTTAACATTTTACAAATGTATGGTGACCGCTAAAAAACTATATTTTTAACACCATGTAATTTTAATGTCATGATGTGTTTTATGTAAAATGTAACACATTTTACAAAAATAATGAAGGTTAAATGTATCTTTTGTAATGAAAAAAACAACTTTTAACTCGTCTTACTTTTCTGTAAATAACTGGATGTTGATCTTTTAACGTTTTAACATTTTAGATGTTTTATGAACTAAAACATTTTGATAACTTTAAGAAATGCAGTTTAAACAACTTACAAGTGTGTGTGAACACTGAAGACATATTAGATGCAGGTAATTTTAATACAAACGGTTTTAATGCTAGAACATTTTGATAACGTTAAGAAAACAGCTTTTAAACTTTTTCATTAATGTTTTAAGTGTATGAACACTAAACACAATAGTATCTTAATGATATAAATTGTTTTAATAGTTTTAAGCACTGTGTGTTATTGTGGAAAACACAATTTTAACTTTCTCATTAATGTTTTAATGGTTCTAATCACTATGTGTTATGTGAAAAACACAACTTTTGCCCAAAATATATGTTATTTTTGTGATTGAAAACTCTTTTTAAAACAGATGTTTATGTAAAATGAAACATTTTACTAAATAATGTGTAAAGGTAAAGACATATGTATCTTAATGGTTTTAATCACTACGTGTTATGACCCTTTTCTTTAATAAAAAACACTAAACCTATCTCTGTTTTCTGTCATCCTTCTTAAAAAGATTGAAAATGTATTGTTTTGAATGTTTTTCCATTATTTTGAACATTTTTTACATTGATCAAGACAGGTGCCCGTAACAGGTGTACAACACGTGCCCAGACCGGAACCGGTTCGGATGGGAGGGGTTCCGTACCGTGGGAATTCCCACGGTCACATGATCTCTCCGGAAGTGGGTGGGAGGGGGCGGGACTAAGCGTGGGAAAAGGGGGCTGGGGCTAAGCGTGGGGGAAAGGGGCGGGGCTAAGCGTGGGAAAAAGGGGCGTGGTCAATCAAGGGTCATAAATCACTCAAAGTGACAGATAGTGCCCCATATAGTCTCTCTCCCCATAGACAGCTAAGCAACTACCACTTTATTGTTTAAAAGGTTCATAAAGTGATCGTGAAACTAATTCACATGAATTGAGTGGTTTAGTCTAAATTTTGTGAAGACATGATCGCTTCCTTTATGATGAACAGGTTGAATTTATGCTTTTATTCAAACATAAACATGAATCATTTCACACATCAGAAACGGTAAACGGAAGCTCAAGCATGTTCGCTTGACATGCGAGAACAAATGAGGTTCACTCTCGTGTGTTGCGCAGCACGTTTGAGAAAGAGGTTTGTTCTCACATGTTAAGCATGTTCGGTTGAGCTTCTGTTTATGTTCACTGATCAATGTTTAAATGTGAAGAAAAGAATCATTTAAATCTGCTCATCATATAAAGCGATCGAGTCTCTTCAGAAAATTTGAACTAAACTGCTCAATTCAAATGGATTGGTCTTACTATCTCTTTATGAACCTTTTGAAGCATCAAAGTTTTAGTTGCTGAGACTGTCAGTGGAGGGACAGAAAGCTCTTGATTTCATTAAAAATATCTTCATTTGTGTTCTGAAGATGAACGAAAGTCTTACAGGTTTGGAAAGACATGAGGGTGAATAATTAATGACAGAGTTTTCATTTTTGGGTGAACTATCCCTTTAAACATCTCTAATAATTTTTGTAATACATTTTAATTTAAATTTTGCAACTTATAAAAATGTTAAATATATGTTAAAATTATATGTTAAAACAAGTGTAGGAAATTGCTAATTTAATAATATTATTGAATTTGAATTGTCCCTTTGCCCCAAACATTGCACATGGTATGGAAAATGTAAATTTAAATACATTGCCATTTTACATTTGCTACCTCTCTTTTGCTACCTGTGTGCTACCATTAAAAAGAGATCGTAAAATAATTTGAATCGAGCAGTTTAGTCAACTTTTTTCTGTAGAGATACAATCGTTTTATATGATGAACAGATTTAATTTGGGCTTTTATTCACATATAAATATTCATCAATCCACACGTCAGTTGTGGTAAGCGGTGTTTTTCGCAGCCTGTTTGAGCTTCCGCAAGAACCAATGAGGTTTGTGCTCGCTTGTCAAAGCAAGTGCGGTTGAGCTTCTGTTTGTTTAATGTTTACATGTGAATAAAATCCTAAATTCAATCTGTTTATTTATAAAGTGGTAGTCTCTTCACAAAAAAAAAAAAACTTTTTAACTTCTCAATTCCAATGGATTAGTTTTACAATCTCTTATTTACTTTTTCAAAGTGTCAAAGTGGTAGTTGCTTAGCTCTCAATGGAAGGACAGAAAACTTTCCCATTTCATTAAAAGATCTTCATTTGTATTCCAAAGATGAACAACTACATGAGTATGAGTAATTAATGACTGAATTTCCATTTTGGGTGAAATAACCCTTTATTTACTTAATTTAAATTCTGAAAGTATCAAAAATATTGTCCATGTGACTAATTCATCTTATTTTTTTAGTGAACATCTAGCCTTTCACCATACAGTAGCCCTAGCTCTACTTTGCACATTCAAGAGTGCATGATAAATCCTCTTCACAATGGCCATGCTTAAATTATGCTTAAAGTGAAAGCAATAAATATTTGTGTTAACAAAATTTCTTAAATGTGAGAACAAGCTTCTATCATAGAAGTGCAAAGTATGGAGAGGATTTACACTGTAAAATAGGGCTGCAGCTAACATTTTACTTTATATGAAGCTTTAAGTGAATCATTTAAAACTGCTTTTTCTTTTTTGTGGAAAATGTAAAAGTTGTTTTCTTATCTACATTTCAGTTCTTCCAGAAAATGGACGAATGCATGCTGTGGTTGATTTAAGGTGTTTCCAGGATCCCTTAAAGGTATTGTTCAGCTAAAAATTTTAATTCTGTCATTAATTATTCCAAACCCTTAAGACCTTCGTTTATCTTCGTAACACAAATATTTTTGATGAACTCCAAGAGCTTTCTGTTCCTCCATTGGGAGCCTTCGCAAATTAATACATTCAAGCCCAGAAAGGTAGTAAAGACACCATTAAAGTAATCCATGTGACTCCAGTAGCTTAACCTCAATTTTATGAAGCGATTCAAGTGCTTTGTTTTGCTCAAAAAACAACAACATCATTTACCTTTATATTTACCAAATAATATAATCTAAAGCAAATTCACAGGACAACTTCCGGTCTTGAGTCAACACCATACGCATGCGTCATAGTGCTCCCCCTACTGGATTGCAGGTCAGTATTTTCCTAAATAAAGTGGTAAATTGTGTTTTTTTGCAAAAACAAACAAAGCACCCGCATCGCTTCATAAAATTGGTTAAACCACTGCAGTCACATGGATTACTTCAATAATGTCTTTCCTATCGTTCTGGGCCTTGAATGTGTTCGTTGCATTGCTCCCAATGCCTCCATTGACAAAGAATTTCATAAAAAATATCGGTAACACTTTGTAATAACTGCACGCTATTAATCATTAGTTATGCATGAGTAAAAACAGTTAATTCATCATATATAAAGCATTAATATATATAAGCAGATTATAAATATGTTTAATAATTGTATTTTCATACTTTGTTGATGATCAATTAATCATTTCTAATTTAAGTATAGCATTATTTACAAACCAGTTGTTTAAGAGTTGTCAGTGTGTAGTAAATTCACACAGTAAAATGTAGTAAATTCAGGTAGTGATAAAGCATTTAGTAGTGGCCAGTTAACTATTGTGTGAGCTCCATGAGTGTTCCTTCAAGTAATACGCGAAAGGCAAAGCTTGAATTAACGGGTATGTCCCTCTTTGGCTAATGTACTTTCAAGATGGAGGGGCAACATGGCGACCGACATTAGAACCCCTTACCCGTATGTATTTTCAATGGCATATTATACACTCACGAGAATACTTTATTACTTGAACGAAGTAAATATACATTAATGAGCACATATATTTTTGAAAGAACTAAGTGTTTTTAGCTAAGAATAAACTAAAAAAGTTACACAGTGTAGCTTTAACAAAACAATTAATTTTAGTCTAAAAAATGTCAGTATAACTCTCCAAATTAAATATGGTAAACATTAAAGGCATAAATAACTTACCCAAAAATATTTTATATCTGTCGTCATCTCTTCTCACGTTCAGACCTTTATGACTTTGTGTAACACAAAACGAGAACTTTGGAAGAATGTTCTGATCTGTTCTTTCCATGTAGTGAAATTTAACAGAGGCAACTCTTTTTTTTTTTTTAACTGTAAAAAGAATAAAAAATAACCATAAAATAGGTCCACATGACTCATGCACTGTTTTCCAGGTTGAAACAATACAATAGCTTTGTGTGAGAAACCCCCTTTCTTGATTATCTGTCTTGGTATTTCTCAATTCTTTATTATTATGCATTTCAGATTGAATGGAGTGTCTAGAGCTCTATCCCTTTGTTAGTTACAAATGTCTCTACTCAAATCAATACTTTCTCCATTTCTTTTGTCCTTTATTCCAACCCATTTTCTCTTTTGTGAAATGATGTATGAGACTTACTCTATACTAGTACTTTTTGTTTTGTTTAACCTTTCAAGAGTATAAGTAAAGGAGAATACACTCAGCTGATCATATAATGCACATTCTTTCTGCTTGGCCTTCGGAGCCCTAATAATGTATGGGTTATTTATGAAAACACTGGCTGAATGGACATTATTACATGGCTACTTGATAGTGCAATTGACCAATAGCAGTTGAGTATTCCAGCTTGTGTGTTAATGTGGTGTGTATTCTTCTTATTTTAGCTCCTGCGTCCATTTGGGCTGAAGATCGAGACAGAACCGAACCAAAGCTGGACTGTAATCTACTGGCCATATGACAGACTTCATACTGACAACTACTGGCATGGATGCGGCATCACATGTTTTTCAACAAAAACTTTCACCTAGAATTTAAAGTGTGGAGGAGACTCCATGTCTTCATCTCTTGTGAGTGGATATCTTTTAAAACATTCTTAAAAGAACTGCTAATTTCTTCTGAATTTATAGTATTTATTGTTCTTGTCAAGTAATATTGTTGTAATCCTGTTAATGTATGTACAGTATAAATTGCAAACATGCTTGTGTTGGACACCTGTTCACAGTTTAGACATTTTAGAGGAGGTAGATGCTGTGTATTTAAAGGTGCTCCAAGTCATGTTTATTTGTACAATGTTATTTTTGTATATAAGTCATTATTACAGTGGAACAAATTGCTATTCTTTTATTTGTAAATTAGCAACTGAATTTAACCATTGCGCAGCACCACTTTATTACCAATAATTTTGTATAACTTTGTAGTCAAATTATTGTTTTATGTCACATGTGAGAACAAATGCAAGTTTATATTTTTTTTCAAATTGTCATTTTTGTAATAAAGTCTGTATCATAGAATGATAACTTCTTTCTGTTGTTATTTTGTAGATGTTTGTTGTAATTAAATGGCTTAAATGTAATTCGAGATCATTTAGTAAAACTGCAGTTTTACTATAGTATTACTACAATATAACTGTAGTACAACCATGGTATTAAAACCATGGTTTTTAAAAATTCCAGTTACTACAGTCATAGTTACTATGGTTTTACTATAGTATTACTAAAATACAACTGTAGTAAAACCATGGTATCGAAACCATGGTTTTGATACCGCACCAAAATACTACGGTTACTACATTCATAGTTAACTACAGTTTTACTATAGTATTCAGTGTTTCCCCTACCATTATATAAGGGGGGCGCCCCCCTCCCAACGGCTCGCCCCCCCTCCCTTGAAGGTCAAGTAAATTTGATTTGATTTTCTTTATAGCGCCAGATTACAATTTGTTATTTTATTAAACAAACTAAATAGCCCTTAGGTAATATGTTATTTATCTTATTTCCACGATGGCATGTCTTTTCTGTCTGTGTTCGCATGTTTACAATTATCCCAAATAATTTCCCAATTATCCCCCATGGTATTAAAACCATGGTTTTTAAAAATACCAGTTACTACAGTCATGGTTACTATGGTTTTACTGTAGTATTACTACAATATAACTGTAGTAAAACCATGGTATCAAAACCATGGTTTTTAAAAACCATGGTTCGCACCAAAATACCGCGGTTACTACAGTCATAGTTAACTACAGTTTTACTGTAGTAAAACCAGGTTAATTTTCGTAAGGGCATTATAAGTACGATTGTTCTCAGTTTAATGCACATCTTAATGATTGAAAATGACTTATTTTAAAACGTAATTCAAAGACTGAATGTCTAGTTTGGCGGTTAGTGTACCCTGTGATTCTATAGTCTGCATTTATTTTAAACAGACAAATAATCGTCAATTAACTTCTCCTTAGCCTACAGTTTAAAAGGTATTGTGACAATAAAGGATATTAGCAACCATTTGAAGCCATATATTTCAGTTTCAGACCTGCTAGACCTTTTGTCATCTCAGTAAGTAGAACTTTTGACAATAAAACAAAAATATATTAATCAGAGTGTGGGCTTATTTTGTTTACATTTTAAGTGTTTTTATGATAAAAATGCAATACCCCACCCATTGGTATCACTATGGTATTTGGTACGGGGGCCCAGCAAGATGGTTTTTACCCAGGGCCCAAAATTTGGTGCTACGCCCCTGTGAATCCCAGCCAGCAATGACATGTGGGGCCCAGATGGGTTAAGTACGGGTTCCATGGTTACTGTGTGGGCATGGGCTTTGGCTGGGTGAAATAAGCGGGTCCCATGTAGGTTTTGTAGTATGAGTCCCACATAGGAAGCCCATATGAGCTGATTACATGGGCCCCATAAGGGACAGGCATGGGCCAATTGGGCATGGGTTTGAACTGAGAACACATATATGGGTCCTGCATAGCATATTTATGGGCCAAGTGGGCATGGGTTTGATCTGGGAACACATTTATGGGTCTTGAATGGCACATTTATGGGCCGAGTGGGCATGGGTTTGAACTGGGAACACATATATGGGTCTTGAATGACACATTTATGGGCCAAGTGGGCATGGGTTTGAACTGGGAACACATATATGGGTCTTGAATGACACATTTATGGGCCAAGTGGGCATGGGTTTGAACTGGGAACACATATATGGGTCTTGAATGGCACATTTATGGGCCGAGTGGGCATGGGTTTGAACTGGGAACACATATATGGGTCTTGAATGACACATTTATGGGCCGAGTGGGCATGGGTTTGAACTGGGAACACATATATGGGTCTTGAATGGCACATTTATGGACCGAGTGGGCATGGGTTTGAACTGGGAACACATATATGGGTCTTGAATGGCACATTTATGGGCCGAGTGGGCATGGGTTTGAACTGGGAACACATATATGGGTCTTGAATGGCACATTTATGGGCCGAGTGGGCATGGGTTTGAACTGGGAACACATATATGGGTCTTGAATGGCACATTTATGGGCCGAGTGGGCATGGGTTTGAACTGGGAACACATATATGGGTCTTGAATGGCACATTTATGGACCGAGTGGGCATGGGTTTGAACTGGGAACACATATATGGGTCTTGAATGGCACATTTATGGGCCGAGTGGGCATGGGTTTGAACTGGGAACACATATATGGGTCTTGAATGGCAAATTTATGGGCCGAGTGGGCATGGGTTTGAACTGGGAACACATATATGGGTCTTGAATGGCACATTTATGGACCGAGTGGGCATGGGTTTGAACTGGGAACACATATATGGGTCTTGAATGGCACATTTATGGGCCGAGTGGGCATGGGTTTGAACTGGGAACACATATATGGGTCTTGAATGGCACATTTATGGGCCGAGTGGGCATGGGTTTGAACTGGGAACACATATATGGGTCTTGAATGGCACATTTATGGACCGAGTGGGCATGGGTTTGAACTGGGAACACATATATGGGTCTTGAATGGCAAATTTATGGGCCGAGTGGGCATGGGTTTGAACTGGGAACACATATATGGGTCTTGAATGGCAAATTTATGGGCCGAGTGGGCATGGGTTTGAACTGGGAACACATATACGGGTCTTGCATGACATATTTACCGGCGCACGTGACCGTGGAGGGAATAGGGCTGCAAGAACCCAAAGAGAAAAAGGAGCGTCCACCACACAGACGCCATAAGTGTATTTTGTATTATTGTATTTTTTGGAGTGATGTTTTTTTTTCAGAGATTTTTTTTATATTTTTTATTTATTTACCGGTATGTTGTGACATTTAAATAGTTTTTTTAAAAATTATGTTTGTTGTTCAATTTAACAATTTTGTATTAATGTATGTTTTGGAGAGATGTTTTTTTTCAGAGATTTTTTAA
Organism: Chrosomus eos; assembly: GCA_036326025.1. Lineage (NCBI taxonomy): Eukaryota > Metazoa > Chordata > Actinopteri > Cypriniformes > Leuciscidae > Chrosomus > Chrosomus eos. The sequence goes on along the minus strand of JAZAVI010000406.1, from coordinate 162,142 downwards.
AATATATTTTTGATTTGTTTACCGGTATGTTGTGACATTTAAATTGCCCACTTTAAGCCCATAGGGGCTGTTAGGGATCACCCTCACGATCGGAGGCATAATAAGACCAATGCGACAGGAAATTCCAGTTGAGGTGAATTTATTGTGCAGGCAGTGCAAATCCAATAGCAAAAAACAAAAACAAAAAATAAAAAGATAAATGTTGAAGAGAAAATAATATAAATATTTACAAGTTTTTTTGTGGGAACCTAGCCACAACAGCAGTTGTATCATTTGGTTAACAAACTTTCTGGAACCCAAGCTTCTATTGGTTTGCTTCCACTTCAGATAACCAACCTGACCCTCTACTTCCCATGTACTAACTCTGGCAGCCAATTATAGTCTAGGCCACAACCCTGGAGTGTACCATTCTACAGGTAAGTTTTTACTTTCTTACATGTGCACTTCTTATCACCTTATGCATATAAAACAACATCTATCCATGGTTAAATTACACAATAACACAATAAGACAATGCAACTAATGAATTAATACATATAAACTTTGTTTTACAGGAACATTGTAAACCCCCAGTTATGTCATACCCAACATGGTTTATCCCAATCAGATAGCACATCCACCATGTTTAAATACTCTGCTTCTAAAACAATACAGGTTTGGTCACTGGTGTTCCACAAGCAGGTAAGTTATATATGTTATAATGTGTAACCCAAGCTTCAATAAAGATTTCAAATCAAACATTATGTATTGTGGTTATTTATAACAATGAATGAACAATGTTAGCAGCTAATGATACCCAAACACATTGTACATATCCACTACATAACGAGCAAATACACATCGTACCCTCACATATCTTTAACACATTATACACAATACCTACAAACATTCACCAACATTGCACAAGTCCGAGTATACATGATATCAGTGTCAGTAAACATACTGTGCTAATGCTGCGACAATAAATATCTCTGTGTGTGTGTGAGTGTGTGTGTGTGTGTATACAGTCCATTCATGATCATGGGGTTGCTCCATGACATTGGCATTCACGGTTGAATCCTGGTGCAAGCCCACTTTAAACCCCTTTAGGCAGGTGGGGCCCAAATGGGTCTGACATGAATTACCCAGTTAGAACCCACATAAGACCCTTACAGGTCCCACTTAAAACCCATCTGGGCATCCACGGCTGGCCCCCGTGTGGATCCCGGGTGCAAGCCCATTTTAAACGCCCTTTAAGCAGGTGGGGCCCAAATGGGTCTGTCATGAATTGCCCGGTTAAGATCCCACATAACACCCTTATATATCCCTTTTAAAGCCCATCTGGGCATCCACGGCTGGATCCTGGGTGCAAACCCACTTTAAACCCCTTTGGGCAGGTGGGGCCCCAATGGGTCTGGCATGAATTGCCCAGTTAAGATCCACATAAGACCCTTACAGGTTCCACTTAAAACCCATCTGGGCATCCATGGCTGGCCCTCGTGTGGATCCCGGGTGCAAGCCTATTTTAAACGCCCTTTAAGCAGGTGGGGCCCCAATGGGTCTGGCATGAATTGCCCAGTTAGGACCCACATAAGACTCTTACAGAGCCCATTTAAAGCCCATCTGGGTGGGCATGGTTGGATCCCGGGTGCAAGCCCACTTTAGACCCATTTGGGCAGGTGGGGCCCAAATGGGTCTGACATGAATTGCCCAATTAAGACCCATGCAGTACCCTTACAGGTCCCACTTTCAGTACGTCTGGGCTTCCACGGCTTGCCCCAATGTGGATCCCGGGTGCAAGCCCATAATGGGGCCCACATTTGCCGCCCATGAAGCCCTCATCTGGGCCCCACATGTCATTGCTGGCTGGGAATGGGTAGGCCTACATTTTAACATATGTGCCTCTCATCTAGATTACACTATGCTTTTATTAGTTATATTTTCCTCTTGTTAACAGTTTAGCTTTTGAGAGGTATTTGTCATCTAAGCTTCTATTTCTCCCTATATGGTGTTAAAACACTCGAAACCTGTCATTTTGGCGAGCACTCACTGCTCCTGTGTGGCGGGGTGTGCCTTGTGCAACCATTTGGTTGCACTACTGTATCAAACAGCACACTTTTCACAATTAAGCATCCCTGCTGTACCCCCAGTGCACAGTTGCACAGACACTGAGCAGATCTGGCATAAACCAAGGACCTTGGTAAGTCATCTGTCTGTCATGTGAATTGTACCTATGCACATGTAGCTATTGTGATGCCATGTCAAAATGTGTCTTTGCTGTCAGGGTGTTAGGCCAGGTCCGGTGGGAGACATGGAGGTCCGCAAACCCCAAAATTCAACCGCGGTTTGTGTGAGGTGAGATTATATTACCTTTAGTTTATGTGTTTAATATGTACGCTGCAATTTTATAAAACGTTTTTAAGGTCACTTTACCTTTTTTCAGAAGTTCTCTCTACAAAGCAGTGGATGGGGAAATGCCTGATCTAGCCACATTGAGAGTGGCAGAGGTATATAAGCACTTCCGCCCTTTGCTTGCACCTCTGGTGACCACCATGGGCATGTCAGCAGAAGTCCCATTAGTTCAGTCAGCTTTTGGAGCTGTCCAGGCAGGGAGTGTGCTATCATTTCAGCTAAAACCACCAGAAATGCGGGACATCATCAACATCCCAGGCGCCCCTGCCCAACCTACTATTCCCATCCAAAGCTATAGGCTTGAGCCAACCACATGTGCTTATGTGTTATCAGAGGAGGAACATGTATATATGAAATCGCTACAGGTGTCATTCGACATGGCCCACAGGGTTGAAGCTGCAACAGCAGAGCTCATGCCAGGAATGGCATCGACTGAGAAAGATGCGAGTCACATCTACACGCTTTCATGAGGCGTGCCATGTTCGCTGTCATACATCTGCTGAAAATCTGGCTCACAGAATTTTGAGAGGGACTGTCATGACGAAGGACATGAGGAGAGGAATCGATATGGAGCCAGTTGCCGTGACAGAGTACTGCAGTTTAAAAAATGTGAATTATTCACCCTGCGGGTTCATTATACACCCTGATGCTCCAAGGCTGGGATGCTCTCCCGATGGAGTCATTTTCGATCCTTCTGACAACCCACCATTTGGCCTGCTGGAAATAAAATGCCCTAACATCCAGAGTTATGTTGACTGTCCCTACCTCAAAATGTCAGATGGTTCTTTGCAGCTTAGGAGGTATTACTGGCAAGTGCAAGGTCAGATCCTCCTAACAGGTTTCGACTGGTGTGATTTTGTTGTATGTGCGCAGGAGGACATGCTTGTTGAGCGTATATACAAAAATACTGATGTAATGCGCACCATTAGAGACCGAGCAGATCTGTTTTTTTTTACCACTACCTACTGAAGTGTTTGCGTGTTTAGGTCATTTTTAGATAACCAGTGAAGTATTTCTCAATTTCTACAATTGTACAAATGTTGCTTTATTTAATGACTGTGTGTTACAGTTTGGCCACATACCACTGGTGGTCCATTCAATCATAATATACAGCATTATATTTATTGTATTCTTATTTACACTATAAACAATATTTACATACACAAAATACTATATATATACACACATACTATATTTATACAAAATATATATATATATATATATATACACATACTATATTTATACAATATAATATATACACCTATCTATTATATTACATTAGACATGTATATGTACATATATATTTAGATTTGTATAGGCTAGTTAATAAATAAATGTTATGCATTATGAAATTATAATAAAAAATGCATAAGGAAACACTGTCTTAGTTTTGTCTGTTGATCAGAGTTATGAACAGAGTGTGAAATCCATAGTTTTTACAAAAGTATATGTACAATATTTATATTTACCTTAGCACATTAACAAGGATGAGGGTTTTTAGACTCAGTGGCTCCATGCCTTGACAAGCGGTCTACATTGGTAGTTCACAAGCAAACATGCCACTGTAAACAGTTGGTTTATGCTACCAGAAATGGACAAGGGGATGACTGTGTCGAACAATTTATGCTCCTTCACTCGACGGATAAGACGTTCCACGTGTACCCTGAGCCTGGCCACAGACTGAGTGTGTGTCACTTCATGAGGTAGCATTTGTTTTCCCTTGGTCAGGAAAACAGGCCGGTGAACTTTGCATGGCACTAGGCTGTCAATTAAGAAGCCCTTATCCACCATGATGGCCATGTCAGGGGTAAGAAGGTTAATGATCCCTGACTGTTTGAACAACTCCCTGTCACTTATAGACCCTGCATAGAGTCCAGACACAAATGTTATTGCACCATGAGGTGCCATTCCTATTAAAGCCTTGAATGTGCAGTGAGACTTATAGTTTGAAAAAACCTCACTTTGTAATAGCAATGAGGAAGGTGTTTGGCAGCGGATCTCAGTACAATCCAGGATAACCTGTGTGTCTCGGAAAAGATGAAATTCCTCTGGCAGATGGGCTCGTACTCTCTCTTTCGTCATCCAAATGCACACTGACCCCAGGACAAAGTACAGGAAGTTGGCCCAGGTTGTTATGATGCGGCTCACAGTGGCCTGATGTACATGGAAGCGATGACCAAGGTCCTTTTGCTTGAGGCCCAAAGCAAGATGCATCATGAACAGGAAGAACTCGTCTATTGCAGGAAGTGCCCGAGTGTTTCCAGCCTCCTTGGCGACTTTAGAGTTGGTGACACGAATCATTCTGTGCGTTGCCGGTTCAATCAGTTCCCAGAAGGCCATCAGGTGGTTATAGGTTGCAAATCTGTCAAGAAAGAAACGTACATTGGTTCTCACATGGCATAAAAGACTTACACTTAGCTTTATAGTATCAGACTGATCTCATGAAATAGCGTATGTATGACACGCCAATTCGTATTTCCATTTTTGGCGTGCTATCAACACGCATAATAGCTTTTCAGCGTGTTTATGAACGCCGTTGACTTAACGTTACATTACTGTATATATAAATATATGACCTACCCCAACCCCGTCCCTAAACCTACCCGTCACTGGATAATACCATTTATAAGTCTTTCCCTGCCATCCTAGTAAGAAAACTATCGCTCCCCAGATGTATATCAAAATTTGGCTTTATTTCGCTCGGATTTTTAACGGCGTGTAAATACACGCGGAATCACTCGGACATAACGGCGTAGATATACACGCATACACGCGGATAGCTCAAAAAGCGTATAAATAACACGCCACTTGACTTGAAAGTGGCGTGTATGTTTACGCAAAAGTCGTGATGTCATGTTGATAGTATAGTAATATCCAGTTTAGGAAATAAGAATGCTGAACTACAAGTAACTGATACAACAATCTTGTAATACCGAATTCCATAATTTTCATGACTCGTGGTGTATGTATGATTAAACTAACTCTGATTGCTGTTGAAGACAACAGATGTTATTCATACTTATAATTATGTTAGCTTATGTTGTTGTTATTATTTTGGTCGGTGTAGCCTACTTTTACGTGCAGCTTGCTTATACAATTCCAATAATATTTAATAACAACGTGGACTAGTGTTTTCAAGACAAAGGCAACGCTATTACAAATGCTTATCACAGGCAATATAATTTTACCTTGTATAAAAGCGTATGTCCTCATCGGACCCAGCAAATCTCTGGAGACCAAAGCGAAGTATGATCTTTGTCTGGTCCAACTGCTTCCGTAGATCTTCTATCTCCCTCGTCAACTCCTCATTTTCATGTAGTACCATGTCCACAGCTGCAGCTTCGGGAACTGAACAATAATCGTGTCCAGTCCTCTCCACGTCAAAGTCCATATCTTGCTCTACGTCCGAGTCAGGCTCAGCGGGCAGCGGTCTCTCTCGCCGTTCCCAAACACTCGACCTCGGCGGCTGAACTTGGTAACGGTTCCACTCAAACAGTGTAGGGAAAGCACCTTTTTTCAGACGTCTCAGTCTAGTCCCTTCCATAAAGTCATCAGGTTTGAGATGAACGCTACACTTTGTGTTTTTGTTGACTTGGAAGTCATCCCTCCAGAGGGTTGTTTCATAAAAGAAGCTTAGAAAAGCGGGGATTAAGCTCCAAAACCCGACTTGAATTAACCTAACAAATCAGTTGGGGCTTAAAGCGGTTTCATAAAAGGTAATTCAAGTTCACGCAATCTCACTAATTTGAACCAGGTTTATCTAGTCTAGATAATTGCGTGTGCACGCGTTTCTGAAGCAGCCCTAGAGGTCCTCCATCAAACAGCGTATATTTTGTGCTGTTTTATGCGTTTGTGACATGTTTTTTTTCCCCCCTCAGTGCAAAACTTACATTATACAGTTATATTCTCCATCTGTAAATGTTAGAAAGTCGTGCAAATGTATCCATTTTGCTGCTAATCTTCATATTAAACGAGCGCTGCTGCGCGCATGCGCGCCAAATAGGTCTGCAATAATTCTGACTAAAATAAACATTTTGCTTGGAAAATTAATATGCGATATTTTATAACACGAGGATTATCTTCTAATTATAATAATTTATCTTTAGGAAGTTGGATAAGTTGCAGTGAACTTCTAGCCCATTACACTCATATATTTTATACTTCTAATAAAAAAAAGAAATTGAACAAAAGTAGCCTAATTCAGGGAAGATTTTTTTTAAAGAAACTAAATATATAAAGATACAAAATATAGTTTTGGGTATAGGATCTTTGCTACGTAATAAAGATGATGTATACTTATTTAGAATGCTGAGAATTACAGCTTTTAATGCAATATTTTTTTTTGAGAAAGCAAGAATCCCCAGTTTTAAATGAGTGGTTAGATTTGGTTTCTAAAGTACATTATGGAGAGGATAACATTAAATTAGGAACAAATGTATACATTTTGAAAAGATATGTGAAATAAAATAAAGGAATATATATTAGCCTACATTAACTACATTTTTATGTAACCTTCGCTTTTATTTCTAGTTATTTGTTATTTTATTTATTTACTTATTTAATATTGAATATTTGATATTTGAATAATATAAGGCTACTTCAATAACTATTAGGAATTATGTGTCATTATAAGATTTTGATATATGTGAATGTTATATTTTTATTTATTTATTGTTTTATTTATATGTGTTGGTGGGTATTATCACAAAAGAAAAAAAAAAGTAGAAGGAAAAATAAGGAATATTTATTGGGGGAAAATATGATGTCTTTAAAGAAACTGTCCATTTGTAATAATTGTGTTAAATGTGTTTGAATTGAAAGACATAATAAAGTACATAATAAATAAATAAATAAATAAATAAATATATGCTAAAATATTTGTTAGTTGGACATTATATGTGTTACATGTGTGTCCTGTGTTTCCCCCTGCTTTCTGTTTTTGGTTCAGTCCTGTGTTCCAGTTTTCCCGCTCCTCGTTGGTGTTCAGTTCATTCACCTGTGTTCAGTTCATTTGCCCCAGCTCGTTAGTGTTCAGTTCATTCACCTGTGTTCAGTTCATTTGCCCCAGCTGTGCCTTGTTTCCCCATTCTGTTCTATGTGTATTTATACCCTGTGTTCTCCCTCACTCCTGGTCGGTTCTCGTTTGTGTATGGTGTTTTACTGTCTCCCGTGATCCTTGTTTGATTCTATTGAGTAAAATATATTTGAATTGGACCTGTTGACTGCTGCCTCTTCATCTGCCTGCAACACACCCGTAACAGAAGAACCGACCCAAAAGACAAGCGTGATGGCTGAAGACAGACTCTTCAACTTGCAGCAGAATGGCCGTTCATTGGAGAGGTATGTTGAGGAGTTCCTGGAGGTTTCCCATGTAGTGAACTGGGGTGATTCCTCTATTAACGCCTGCTTCCGGTTGGGACTGGATGATGATGATTTATTCCATTTTATCTCCGTGGAGAATTGTTATAAATCCATCCCGGAATTTATTAATTATGTCCTAGAATTACATGGTTCTGATTTCCTCATTGACTATGCAGAGGATAGTCAAAATCATCATCCAGTCCCCATCCGGAAGTATGTAGACGCCCCAGTTCACCTCGATCTGGAACCCGCTGCATACCTCTCCAAGAACTCCGTGTCCCTTGTTGCACCCGAGATGCCCGAGCCAGAGCTTCCGCCGCTGGTCCCGTCCAGCACTGATCCCGAGCCTTCGCCGCTGGTCCCGCCCAGCACAGATCCCGAGCCAGAGCTTCCGCCGCCAGAGACCGTCCAGCCGCCAGAGCCCGTCGCCTGCCCGCCAGAGCCTGAGCCCGTCGCCTGCCCGCCAGAGCCTGAGCCCGTCGCCTGCCCGCCAGAGCCTGAGCCCGTCGCCTGCCCGCCTGAGCCTGAGCCCGTCGCCTGCCCGCCAGAGTCGCCTTCACTGCTGGTGCACGCTTACCCGGCAGAGACTAAGCACACCACAAGCAAGTCCACTCAAGAGGATACTGCAATGATGGTGATGTCTGCTGCGATTCTGTGTGTGTGGGCTACACACACATCAGTTCTGGCCCATGCATCCAGCCCTACAGAGCCTTCTCCGCTGGTCCCGTCCAGCCCTACAGAGCCTTCTCCGCTGGTCCCGTCCAGCCCTACAGAGCCTTCTCCGCTGGTCCCGTCCAGCCCTCCTAAACCTGTCACTCTCCCCAAGAAAATTTTGGGGGGGGGGATATAGGACCCCACCCTGGCCACCCGAAGGGGCATCTCCACCTTGGCCCTGGCCAACCGAAGGGGCGTCTCCACCCTGGCCACCCGAAGGGGCGTCTCCACCCTGGCCACCCGAAGGGGCGTCTCCACCCTGGCCACCCGAAGAGGGCGTCTCCACCCTGGACCCCTGACCAGCCTGCTCCGCCCTGGAGGCTTCCTGCTCAGGGTAGGCCACGCCCTCGTCAGCCTCCAGGGCGCCCGCCCCCCCACCCCTAGTGAAGTTATACGGCGCGAGGACGCGCCTTTTTGGAGGGGGCGTTATGTTACATGTGTGTCCTGTGTTTCCCCCTGCTTTCTGTTTTTGGTTCAGTCCTGTGTTCCAGTTTTCCCGCTCCTCGTTAGTGTTCAGTTCATTCACCTGTGTTCAGTTCATTTGCCCCAGCTGTGCCTTGTTTCCCCATTCTGTTCTATGTGTATTTATACCCTGTGTTCTCCCTCACTCCTGGTCGGTTCTCGTTTGTGTATGGTGTTTTGCTGTCTCCCGTGGTCCTTGTTTGATTCTATTGAGTAAAATATATTTGAATTGGACCTGTTGACTGCTGCCTCTTCATCTGCCTGCAACACAGCCGTAACAATATGTCCCTTATTTAGAATTTTAAACCTACAATTTGGGGTAAATTAAATGTAGGCTAATATACTGTCAATTACTAAGCTCAGATTAATCTTGTTAAAATTTATACTGTGCTTTTGTAATTATTTATTTTTTGATTTTGTGATTTTTAACTTCTGCTTTAAAAAGATCTTTTTTAGATTGTGTTCTAATGTTCTTCTAATAATCATAAACCTGTACTAAAACAAAAACCAGATAAACTGCCAAATAAAACCAGAGAGAAATGTATTCATAAATCTTTAAAACAATCTAATTCATTCTTGGGCACAAAACATTCAGCCAGTAAAAAAACAAAACCTGTATGTATATTGTATATATCTATAAATACAGTATATATATATCAGTGTAGAGAAAGAATTCTCTGATAACCGAGGCACTCCTTAATTAAAATGTCTTTATTACAAAAATGACATGTCCTAAACGGACAACTTTAAAACGCCTTATATGTGTCTATATTGTCTATTGTCGCCTTATTTAAGTTGATTTTCTGTATACTGTGTATTTATTTTTAGACTAATAGTGGTTAATAAAGTCCAATAATGGTATTAGAGAGTGTCAGTGGTAATATCATTGTGTTCTTGTCGGTCAGTGTTGAGGATCTGTGTAACAACTGAGACTTAGCCTGACAGTTAGCCTGCCCTGGACCAGGCTAGTTTCCCAGCATATGTTGCCAGGGTAACTGAGTTTGAACTTTTTAAAGTTTGATTTATGAAACCGAATCTACCAAAAATAAGCCTGACTAACCAAAATAAGCCTGGCTTATACTCTAATCTTGTTTTATGGAACAACCCTCTGATCTTAACGATCCATTTTTTTCTGAGATCCTCTTCCACGGGAAATGAATGAAAACTCACAGTTGAGTTGTATCTTGCCGACACAACGCACGACGGCACACAACAATGTTCTGAACTAGGTCTCATTAGCTTTTGATATCAAAAAACCTTTTTCTCCATAGTTAAGCTGCCAAGACAAGAATAACTAGAATGTTTGTCGTTGTTAACTTTTGCGCGTCAGATCTAATTCGGAACCGGAAACTGTTTGCCCAGTAGAGAGTGTAGTCGGAAACACGTCACATTCCCCGCTGCATAGAGCCTATACCTAACGTTAGTTAGTCATAGTAAACAAATCACCCACGTGCTTAAGCGCTTTATTCACAAAACATCGTCCGTTATGTTCACATAAATAGTAACAATGTTTCGTTCACTAATACATCATTAATGCAAATGGTTTAGCGGTTTTTGTGTTGATATAAACGTTTTACAACAAACCTTTCTTCAGGCCAAACACAGCACCAGCAGGAACGCGACGCAGACATATGACGTCACATCGCCAGACCAAAATAAAAGTCCCTTTCACTCCCTGCTGTCTAAAATCACACACACACACACACACACACACACACACACACACACACACACACACACACACACACACACACACACACACACACAAAGGTGCAATGTTGTCAATGGGCACTTTTTTTTCTTTTCTTTTTTTTTTTAATTCAATTTACAAAAAATCAGTCATCACAATCCATAAATAAAGATTATACATCAAATAAATACAAATAACATAATATAAATAACAAGTAAGAATTTATACATTTAATAAAAAAAGAAAAGAGAGAGAAAGAAATAAAAAACAGACTTACAAACTTTTATTAATGTTCATTAATGATAAGGATAAGAGGATTTTTTAAAGTTTTGAGTATATATGTAAGGAATAATTGACGACAGGCCATTGAATTATTAGAAAAATAATGCACACCCGAGGTGGTAATGCGGTCACGACGCGAAGCGGAGTGGCCGTTACACCTCGGGTGTGCATTATTTTTCGGATAATTCAAAGGCCTGAAGTCAATTATTCCGTTTATACTACAGTTACCACACCTCAAAACATTGTTCAGATGATGCATTTCAAGACGTTTGTCAAGTTTTTGTCATTAAAACGCTCTTGTATGTAGGACTAATTTCTTACGCATCTAATCCCATGCCTCCGTTGCTAATTCCAAAACGTCATTTTAGAGTTAGTAACGGAGGTTTGAGCCACTGATAGCAGACTAATGATGGACACACTTACGACTCGCTGAAACATTCGAAGACTGACTGTTTCCATCGACTGTAGCAGGTCTTAAACACCGACTGTGAACACAGACTGAACGCGCTGAACATGCGTTTAGGCATGATCAGTCATAAGTTTCAAATTACATTCATAACTGGCCTTGACTTAGTGTGTCCCGGCTTTATACAGTTATTAATGCAGTTATTAGAGAGAGAGAGAGAGAGAGAGAGAGAGAGAGAGAGAGAGAGAGAGAGAGAGAGAGAGAGAGAGAGAGAGAGAGAGAGAGAGAGATGTTGCAATAATGAGACAGAAAAGCATGTGCGTCAATATTATTATTTATTTATTTATTAAAATCGTTTTAATGAATTCGTTCATTCTTGTTTTCTATAATTGACAGTAGATAACTTAATAAATGAAACACACAAAGCTCTTTCAACATATTAATAATTATTTATTTGTTATATTATCTGGAATAATTACGAAAACCCGTGCAGCAGGACTATCAATTTATTTATATAGCCTATATTCAGTTTAATTTTCTATTTAGCCTGTTATAGATAGGACTACATACTTTATTTATTAAAACTAAACTGTATGTGTCCATTGATTGTGAAGTTAGACATTGAAAACTGCAGATGAAGCGCATGGGGCCGCATGTTTTCTCTTGTTATGAATTGTATCCTATTTTCCGTTATTACAGTTAACTACGCGCAGTGATATGGAACTGTAATGCGGTCAAACCCGCCTGGAACTACTTTAGCCGTGCGTTTCCCTGAAAATAATTGCACACCTTAGAACGTTCTCAACCAATCAGAATCAAGCATTCAACAGCCCTGTAGTATAACAGTTATTAACATAGCTTTCTAGTTTTTAACAATTTAAGAGACTCAAAATATATATCAGTTTAAATTTGGAATAATTTAAAACATGGTCTTGATTTGGAAAAGTTTGCTTTATGAATATGGAACATACCTAGTAAAATAAAGAGATTTACAATATTACATACATTTCTATCTTTACAATCAAAACAGGTGATAATCTGTAGTAGTAGTAGTACTTTATTGTTTAGCCTTGGCTGAAAATTGGTCTTTGGTCTCGCCATGCAATCTCAAAACAATTAACAATACACAATATACATACATAAGAATTAAAATATTTGTATATTTGTATTATTAATAATTCTCATGCTGCACTCTTATACCACTTGTATAAACAGAAAATAAATAATTCTGTTTCCCTTCAAGTGTGATTGTGTGTGTTTTAGATGCCAGATAATTTAACACTTTTCCAGAATGTAATACAAAATGAAGACCGATAAATAAAATAAAATAATAAAAGAGATGAGTTAACGATTCTTCTGTCTTACAAAAACTACAAGAATTATCAATAGGCCTGAATTTTGAGATAAACAAGTTTGTGGGATATGTATTATGCAATATTTTCAAATGTAATTCCCTAAATTTGTTTGTGTTATAAAATCTAAAAGGAACAAGCCACGCCATGCCAATTAATCTCAGTAAAATGAGAATTACAGAAAAATTACCCACGAGGTGTTATTTTCTACGGTGACCGGGAGGGGACATGTTCAGTTCACTTATTTTTGTCGTGGCTACAACATATAAACTCGGGGGAACGTGATATAATATCTCGTGGGAACGTCATATTAAGTCGTGGCCACAAGATCATTTGTTGAGGGAACGACATCATTATATCGTGGCCACGCGATGCAAAGTCGTAGCCTCGAGATCATATGTTGAGGGAACGATATATTTTTCTCGTGGCCTCGAGATCATATGTTGAGAGAACGACATCTATTTGTCGTGGCCACGAGTTATGTTGAGGAAGCCACAGCGGCCAATACTGTAACCGTATAGCATAGACTGGGCTACAGCAGAGATGGAGATGACAGAAGAAATAACATTTTACTTTAAATTAGGAATGTCATATAAATATATAGTGTGGTCTTTGGCATTGAGACATGGGTACACTATAAGTGAAAGACACCTGAAGCGCATTCTTAAATTGAATGGGCTTTTTCGTCGGACATTCGCTTGCTTGAATGAGATTCTCGGATTCATCATTGACCAGTTGAACGGTCCCGGAAAATGTGCCGCATTATTTCCACATCTCCATATTTGACGTTTACGCATTAGAATTGTAATGAGACGAGTTTGTAAACCATGTTTTTCGCCAAAATAAAAGATGTGCTCTTTCAAGTATAGAAATTAGTACGAAACTAATTATGAAAATTACTTTTATTTTTCAGTGCATTTGTTTTACAACATATGGCTATACTGCCATGGGATTAACATTATAACTATTATTATGTAGTGTAATGTAGACAGACACTATATCACAACTAAATGAGTTTTGAGTTTTTCTTTGTTCAATTTGCACACTGAATATGGGTTGAAGCTCTTTATTTTGAACTCTATGACTTCCGTTCATCTTCAGGACTCAAGATATTTTTGACATCAGGAAAATTTGATGTCAAAAATATCTTAATTTGAGTCCTGAAGATGAACGGAAGTCTTACAGGGGTTGGAACAACATGAGGGAGAGTAATTACTGACAGAATTTTCATTTTTGGGTGAATTAACCCTTTAAAGGGTTAACCCTTTAAAGGGTTAGTTCACCCCAAAATGAAAATTAAAGGGGTGGTTCGGAATTTTGGACATCGGACCTCATTTCCAAGTGAGCCTTAGTGTTATCTATCAGTAGAGACATTTTTTTAAAAAAATTCACCCAGTCGTCCCAGTTGCTAGTTGGCCGGTGCTAGGCTAGCGCGAATCAATGGGACCAGCTTTAGCATGCCATTAAAACAGTTTTACCCACTCCACAGTACACTAAAAGCAAATCATAACACCAGACTATCGATGTAAGTGTCCGTTGAGAGAATAATGTTAGAAATCAAACTATCTTTTTCATCACATTGCAATAGTTATATTGTTTTACCTATATTTATTAGCACAGTCTACAGCAGCGGCAGAGTGATATGTTACCTAGGCAGGGCCGTCGCCAAGGGGGGGCATTAGGGGGCCGTGCCCCCCCAGATGACACAACATGCCCCCCTAATCATATGGTCATTGAGCAAACTTACTGAGAGCAAAAAAACGTATCCACATATTCCATAACGAAATGTCGTCAGCACAGCAGCATTTAGCACACAGGTGCACTAATCTCTGTAACTTTAAATAACACATTGTCTTCAGAAATGTGAAAATTAGTCGGAGCGTGTGGCTCTGCGCAAGGCTTACCTTCCTCTGGCCAAGTGGGCTTGTCGAATTTTCTGATTCATTTGCCTGCTAAAAACAGCCTACTGTTTCCACGTAAAAAAAGGTAATTTTTCTCAGAATTGCGTGATATAAAATCAAAATGGCAAGTTATAAAGTCAGAGTTGAGTGATATACAGTCACATTTGCGTGTTATAAAGTCAGAATTGTGAGAAAAACTTTGAAATTGAGAGAAATCCATGTGAGAATTGTGAGATAAAAAGTCGCAATTATCTTTTAATTTTTTTAATTCCGTGGCGAAAACAAGCTTCCATATACTTCCGATTGCTTTTAGAGGTAAAAACTGTCCAAATGCTGGTCTAGGATCAGTTTTCTCCGTAATAAAAGAATATTGGCTAAACTCCGGTGTTTTGAGCGGTGAGGATTACGCGCGTGCAAATCCTCTCGTTATAATAAGCAGTTAGGCTATGTAAATAAGGCATTATTGTGTATCAGCTTCACTGATAGCCTAGGAACTTTGTGAGATCGCGATGAAGTTGTATAACCGCTTTTTAAAGATGATAAAATAGGCGCTTGCTGCCATGCCAAATCCTGCATATAGCTAGTAAATGTTTTTAAAGGGGAAGCGCATATCCTCGTGGTTTTGGTTCACCCTCCGCCTATGATCAGAAACTTAATATTTTGTGTTTTGGTGTTGTTTAAATATAGAATTTGGTCTATTTCAGTTATATTAGACTAGGGGATGTTATTGTTTTTGTGACTGTCTGTTTTGTAGATCATAAAAAGTGTGCCCCCCCCATGAAAATGAAATGCCCCCCGATTCTATATGTTCTGGCGACGGCCCTGTACCTAGGCAACCGAGTGAGTCGGTCCACACGACAATCACGCAAGTGTATTTACCTGCCGCTGACACTCATCACTACAGAAACAGAGTATAATTTATGATATATGTAATAGCAAGACAGAGGACTATGGCAACGTTTGAAAGCAATACCATTGTTTCGGACTTTGAAGACGAAGAATGTGAGTTATTCAAGGAACCATATATGTATGAGCCAGAATACACAGATGAAGAATTACTCGAGATGGATGCTAAAAGGGCAGAAAGAGAAAGAATGTCTGTAGAGACAGCAGCCGGTGGAGATGCCGTAGAGAACCGGGACAGAACATCGGGAGACTGGTGGTGCCAGTGCAGAAAATGTATACAAATGCCGACGGAAGACGAGTGTTTTTGCTGCAAGTTGTGGAACTTAGTTATCACACAGATAACAGAACTGGAGCTAGACACTAGTTTCCAAAATGTAAATGTTTCCGGGCACAGCGCCTCCCGAGACAGACCAATGTGCATAACGGAGCACCAGTTGTCAGTGTCGATCTATCAGTTATGAAAGGGCTAGCTTCATTAGCTAGCTAGAGTAGCCTAACAAAAGTTATTACCTGTAAGTTACATCTGTAGCTGTTGGTGCATCTGGAAAGACGGCTGGAACTGCATGCCTTGTCATAAACCTGTGACCGTTTCGATTAAATGCTTCTTTAAAGTCGTCTGGTCTAAAATGGTCACTGCAAATCCCTTTTTAGAGTCCAAATTTAGAGTCTCTGTCAGTGTCTCCTTGTCCAAGCCCGAAGAAATAATCCAAAGTTGAATCCTTTCTGGATCTTCAAAATGAAATTTGTGAAAACTTCGCGATGAACATTTATTAGGTTTGATTTTGCAATTGTGAAATGCACCCCGAATCACCGTGTTGCCTTTGTTTACCTCAACAATTATTACTAAGCTAGCTAGACCTCCCGACTGTCGTGTGCTTCGGTTCTGTTTACTTTTTGACGCAGTAACGTTACTACTTACAACCAGATGAACTGGATAATATCGTGAAAGTTCTGATCCCATCTGACCCCTGACATTATGCTGCCTAACTCATAATCATACACTGTTCATTCGTTGGCCAAAGGAGGACTGGCCCCCCGACTGAGCCTGGGTTCTCCCAAGGTTTTTTTCTCCATTCTGTCACCTGATGGAGTTTTGGTTCCTTGCCACTGTTGCCTTCGCCTTTTGGCTTGCTTAGTTGGGGACATTTAATTTTCAATTGAACAATACTATTACAACATTGTTTTCCTGTTATCTCTGTAAAGCTGCTTTGAAACAATTTGTATTGTAAAAGCGCTATATAAATAAAGGTGACTTGACTTGACTACTAACCGGAGCGAAGTATAATTCCGCTGCTGCTGAGAAAGTTCCTGTAAATGTAATGCAATCATTAAGATGAAAAGGATAGTTTGATTTCTGACATTATTCTCTCAACAGACACTTACATCGGTAGTCTGGTGTTATAATTGATTTGCTTTTAATGTACTGTGGAGTGGGTAAAACTGTTTTATGGCATGCTAAAAGATACCATTGATTCACGCTAGCCTAGCACCGGCCAACTACGCAACTGGGACGACTGGATGAATTTAAAAAAAAAATGTCTCTACTGATAAATAACACTAAGGCTCACTTGGAAATGAGGCCCGATGTCCAAAATTCCGAACCACCCCTTTAAGGGTAACACTTTATTTTACGACCCGCAAACAACTGCGTAAGTACACTGAATTTTTCTGTAATTATAGCATACTTCCGTGTAGGTATGAGGGAACAATATGTTAAGTTTTGGGTAATAAAGGGGTAACAAGCAGATATACAACCTGTAAATAACTTCGTAAGTAAATCGAAATTACGGTGTACGTTTCTGTAATTATAGTGTACCTCCGTGTAGGTTTAAGGGAACAATATGTTAAGTTTTGGGTAGGCTAATAAAGGGGTAACAAGCAGATATACAAGCAAATTATTTATAATGTAATTATTTTAAAACTAACAGGTACCTATTATGTTAATATATTCCAGGCAAAAATTGTACGTCTGTTGTATATAAAAGTTATCATCACCTTTCTGGCAAAATATGTTCTTGT
This sequence comes from Chrosomus eos, assembly GCA_036326025.1. Lineage (NCBI taxonomy): Eukaryota > Metazoa > Chordata > Actinopteri > Cypriniformes > Leuciscidae > Chrosomus > Chrosomus eos. The sequence goes on along the minus strand of JAZAVI010000406.1, from coordinate 144,658 downwards.
GCAATTTTACAGGGTAATTTTGACATCTGTGGGTTGAAAATGAAACGTGTATGGCTGTATGTAAGCACAGTATGATAAAAAATTAATTTATTGGCTTTTCTTACTAGATTAATTAATGTTAAATCAACCCACAGATGTCAAAATTAACCTGTAAAATTGCACAAGAACATATTTTGCCAGAAATGTGATCATAACTTTTATATACAACAGACGTACAATTTTTGCCTGGAATATATTAACATAATAGGTACCTGTTAAAATAATTACATTATAAATAATTTGCTTGCATAGCTTGTTACCCTTTATTACCTTATACCTACACCGAGGTACACTATATTTACAGAAATGTACACCGTAATTTCAGTTTACTTACGAAGTTATTTGCAGGTTGTATACTATCTACTTGTTACCCCTTTATTACCCCAAACTTAACATATTGTTCCCCTATACCTACACGGAAGTACGCTATAATTACAGAAAACATACACCGTAATTTCAGTTTACTTACGTAGTTGTTTGCGGGTCGTAAAATAAAGCGTTACCAAATTAAGTCATTAATTACTCACCCTCATGCTGTACCAACCCCGTAAGACCTTCATTCATCTTCGGAACACAAATTAAGATATTTTTGATTAAATCTGAGAGCTGGGTCACTGCTACATAGGCTTCCGGGAATGAAACTTAGTGTGATTGCGTAGAGCTTCTGTGTTATACGTCACACGTAGGCTCACTATTGGCCGACGCTGGTCATGTGTGTGATGCGTGTGACGTTCAACCAGAAGCGCTACGCAATTACACTGAGTGAAAGCTAAAGGCCAAACAGAGAAGGAAATGAATGGTTGGAAAAAATCGTTATTTGTGTTTGTTTTTTTGTGCTCAAAAAGTTTTCTCGTCGCTTGATAAACTTAAGATTGAGTCACTGTAGTCACTTGGACTATTTTAACGATGTCTTTAATGACTTTTCGGGGCTGTCAGGTTTCATTCCCGGAAGCCTATGGAGGAGTGACCCAGCTCTCAGATTTAATAAAAAATATCTGCATTTGTGTTCCGAAGATGAACGAAGGTCTTACAGGGTTGGTACAGCATGAGGGTGAGTAATTAATGACTTAATTTTCATTTTGGGGTGAACTATCCCTTTAAACTAAGACAGTTAAAGGTTTTGTTTACATTCAATTCGGCTGACATTAAGTTTAAACTGCATTTGTTCTGTATGACTGTTGCGGCAAATTGTCCGCTGTCACGCCTCTTGTCACACGGGAATGAACGCCAGGTGAAGCTGGTTTCAATCAGCGTGGCACGCGGCTTGAGTTTGAAATAGTGCTCGCACTGCTCATTTCATTGTGTACTGTGAGCAGCGTGGGCGCAGTGGAAACGTTGGGTCAAAAACTTTGATTTTAAACTGCACGGGATTGCTTTGCATCTGAAGAGACTGCCGGTAAGAGGAAATTCGACTATGTATTGCGCAATTTATGCACTAACACCTGCGTGTGGTGGCTTCATGTAAATGTGCATGTGATGGACTTGGGTTACCAGGTTGTTTATAATTGGTATCTGATTAAGTCTGAGTCTAAACGTGCAGTAGTGGTAACGATAATTTTAAATAGGTTTATTAAGAAATTCATATAGTCAATCTGTTTAAATTTAATTCTGTCTAAGATTCACTGTCTCACAATGTGAAATTCATTTGTTAAAATATTTATGGTAAACGTAGTTCAATTCTCCTTTACTGGAAATGCAAATCTGGTGATAAAAGCTATTTCTTTTGAAGCTTATTTTCTGTAGTGTAAAATAGTAAAAGGAAATGATATTGTGCTAATGCTTACCAGGTTAAACCAGTATAAACAGTGTGTGTACAGTGTGAAATTTTGGTGATTAAATGTATGTGCATTGTTGTTTACTTGAGATTTGTTGTAAATATTTACACTGGTTTGTTGTGTGATTTTAAAGGTTTTTCACCTGCTGAAATTCTGCAATAAATTAAGAGAAGGCAAATTACGTCTCATTCTTGTGAGTGGAATCCAGTGTTCAATTCAGAAGTAAGAAGCCCCTTTCAAGTGTGGGACCTGTGCAGCTCAGAACACTTGACAATGACACTAAAACTATAAAACATATTTTTTTCAACTCAAAACACTTACCTAAAAGCCAGCAGCCATATCACCCTCTAGCCCAAGACTGGTTGCCCACTGAAGCTAAGCAGGGCTGAGCCTGGTTAGTACCTGGATGGGAGACCTTCTGAGAAAACCAGGTTGCTGCTGGAAGAGGTGTTAGAGAGGCCAGCAGGGGGTGCTATCCCTGTGGTCTGTGTGGGTCCTAACGCCCCAGTATTGTGATGGGGACACTATACTGTCAAAATAGCACCGTCCTTCGGATGAGACGTTAAACCGAGGCCCTGACTCTCTGTGGTCATAAAAAATCCCAGGATGTCTTTCGAAAGAGTAGGGGTGTAACCCCGGCATCCTGGCCAAATTTGCCAAATTTGAGTGTCCAGAAAAACGCTATATAAATGTAATGAATTATTATTATTAATTAAAAGCAATATTATTTGGTCCTGAAATGCATTTTTTTCTTTCAAGACATTTTTGTATAAGCGCCAGCAGGGCTGGACTGGGACAACAAATCGGCCCGGGCATTTTGGCCCAGACTGGCCCACTACATATGATCATAAACACAACCGAACTTTGCACGGCCTTGCATATGTATACCAACTCCTATTAAAACCACTACTGCCATGTAATAAGAATAGGAGTGAGTAAGAGTTAACAGATGAAATAACTACTAAGTTGAACAATACTCCACACAGTGATGAATCCTAAATCTATAATCTATCTATGATCTGCATTGGGATAGCAATACCAGTTTTTCCCACAGGATTTAGGGAAATCTGTGGTGAGTGCACCTCTGTCCCTCTAGGGGGTTGGGGGGGCATGCTCCCCTTTAAGAAAATGTTGTGCTTTTTAATGTTAAATTCATCAATCTGGTGCACTTTGAGAGTTGAAAATAAAGAGCTCCAACCCATATTCAGTGTGCAAATTAAACAAAGAAAAACTCAAAACTCATTTAGTTGTGATATAGTGTCTGTCTACATTACACTACATAATAATAGTTATAATGTTAATCCCATGGCAGTATAGCCATATGTTGTAAAGCAAATGCACTGAAAATAAAAGTAATTTTCATAATTAGTTTCGTACTAATTTCTATACTTGAAAGAGCACATCTTTTATTTTGACGGAAACGGCATCAAGCTTTTATTTTGGCGAAAAACATGGTTTACAAACTCGTCTCATTACTATTCTAATGCGTAAACGTCAAATATGCAGATGTGGAAATAATGCGTAACTGGGTAGTGGGTTCCTTCATAGCCTAAGGCTGAATCCCAATTCTCTGTCTTACCCCTTCCCCTTAGTTTTGCACGTTCACGTGAGAGGAAGGGCTATCCCAATTCTCATTTTGATCTAGGGGTAGGGGTAAGGGGAAGGGGTAGATACCCCTTAAGACCAAGAATTTTCACGAGCTTACTTGAAACCAAGGGGTACCCAGAATGCACTCCGCTACTGGCAACAATGGCAGGCATACCATCCAGAGTGTTCCATAAATGTAATTTTTTTCGGCTTAAATGATTGATAAAAAAAATATGACAGTCTTGTTTTGTGCTCTACACAGTTATGTACATATATGTAGCCCGGTGTGAGTGTTAGTGACAACACCGGACACAGTGATTTAAATTATTTGAGGGGTCGTTTATTCCAGACTGCACTTGGAACAGCGCAGCGTTAACCATGCAAATCTTAGTTGGTTTAGACAGAAAAGCTTGTTACATTGGATGAAATAAATCAAAATGGTTTCTGTATCAAACTGAGTCTCTCTGGTCTTTTCTATTCTCAGTTATCTCATTCCACAAATCAATACAGTATTCTACCTAACATAGACAACGATAGTATATTCTGCAAAACACATACACAGAGTATTACAAGATTTTTAAATACAGAATACCAAATAAAGATGCTCATGTTACATAAACATGCATGGAAATAAATGTAGAAGTCACATTTCCAAGTAACATTAATACATTCTGAGTAATATAATGGATAACATTCACTCCATCTCAATCACAGTGAATTAACATTTTCATACTCCACAAAAATAATCAAATGACTCAAACTTACTGTTCATCACCACTCCCTATAGCATGAACACACTTTCACAGTGAATGATGAACTCAATCCTCCTTTCTGTTACTTCACAGTTGGCCTGGAAACACTCAGGAGGCCTTCAGAGTACTCCTCTCCCCTCTTTAATCAACCAAAATGATCACCAATCACTTAATATCCAACTCATATCACCCACAACAAAATAATCTCGATGATAAAGTGACATTAGCAATGGTTAAACACTTACGCTTCAAGATCTACTGTCGATCGGATTTCTCCACATAGATATGCATCTCGACAGAAGTTAAAAGTTCCTTCAGCACAATACACAACCCTCACGACACACTAAAAGAGACTTCCAAGTCACTATATGTGCATATTTCCCGTTATTTTAACAGTAACACGGAGTTTTATGGCCTCGACATTTCACCGCGCCATCAGCATCTCAATCACGTTGGAACCACGCGCTGTGCACAGCCAACTCTCGCGACACTTCCAGAACGTCACACATCACGTTTCTTAAAGGGCTAGCGTAATATTTTACCAATAAGTGAGAAAACCCTGAAACAGTCTATAGTGTAACTTCCCTTATCCTTGAGTATTATTTAACCAGTACAGTAATTAGTCTGCTAACTTTTGACCTGGTTACACTCTCCCCTGCTGATAGTCGACGTCCCCGGTGACTACCAACTCTAATCATCTTGTACCTCTTGAAGCTTCTTGTGGTATAGAGGACCATTCCAGCTAGCACTTGGGAGAGCACATCAGGACTAAAAGACACTGCATTGCACGTTGACTTAGGTAATCGGTTTGGGTTACTATGCACTCCTGCATTTGTCCTTTGTGTTTTACGCACAGCAGGACAAGGCACTTCTGGCTTAACACTGTCTTCCTTTCTCTTTCTAGGTGTAGGCACCGGTCTCATCGCTGGATTCTCAGCAGGTAAGTGGACACTTTCTGTTTCTGGCTCCAGAACTACTGGTGTCACTCCCAGGGTATCATCAGGGGTCTCGTTACACTCCGGTTCCGAGCAATAACCCCTCCTATCAGATTCCTCTGTCTGACCCTTGAAACATTCTCTGCCTCCAGGAACTGGCTGTTTTTGACGCTCAGATGCTGGTGCTACTTCCAGTTTCTCCTTGAGCCACGGAACTTCCTCCACTAGAACACACTCAGCCTCCAATGAGGTCATCTCTGACTCAGAATCTGGGGTAGGTACCTCCTCCACAGAAGTTTGCCGACGCCTTGGCATGGGCACTGGGGCTGGATTATTGCAGGGTCTGAGGTTGGATCTGTGCACCCTCTTTACTGTACCTCCTTCGACAGGCTCCACGGTGTAGGTCGTCCCTTGAACCTCTAACACCTTGTACACTGTTGAAGACCATGCGTCCTGAATCTTGTTTCTTCCTAGTGGTCGGTGTCGTAGGTACACATGTTGTCCAATCTCTACCGCAGGGCAAAATACCTTCTCCTCATGCCGCGCTGCTCTTTCCACAGCCTTCCTTTCCGCATATTCCTTTGCTCGAACATGGGCATCTCGGAGGCGTTCCTGGTGTACTTTTAGCCAGTCAGGTTTGTCATCGGTTACAGGCTCCTGGCCCAACAGAGCATCAACTGGCAGATGCGGCTGGATGCCAAACAGCAGATAGTATGGTGAGTATCCTGTGGATGAGTGTGGTGTCACATTGTATGCATAGACCAGCTCTGACAAGTGTTCAGGCCACCTGCGCTTCCTTTCGGGTGGAAGGGATTTCAAGAGGTCATGAAGGGTTCTATTGAACCTCTCACATTGAGGATTTCCCTGGGGGTGATGCGGTGTCGTGCGTGTTTTCTTGACTCCATACAACTTGCAGAGCTCTGCAATCACAGCACTTTCAAAATTGCGGCCCTGGTCAGAGTGCAAACGTTGCGGCACTCCATATTTCAGGAACCATTCCCTGAGGAGGATCTTGGCAGTGGTCTCCGCCTTCTGATCACGGGTGGGAAATGCTTGACTGAACTTTGTGAACACATCCGTTACTACCAGAACATTTTCCCGCCCATCCGTGGCTGGTTCAAGCATTGTAAAGTCTACTGCTACAACCTCCAACGGACGTGTGGCCAAGAATGAAGCCCAAGGTGCCTTAACTTTTGGTTGCGGCATCTTCGCTAACATGCAACGCTGACATCGCTTTACCCACTGTTCCACATCCTCATACATTCCTCCCCAGAAACATCTCTGTCTCAACAGGCCTAAGGTCCTCTCTATACCCTGATGACCCATCTGATCGTGGACATTCTTTAAGACTTGATCTGTCAAACAGGTAGGTAACAACAACTGATGACATTCTCCAGTGTGGACATCATTGATCACACGGTATAACAGACCATCCTTTTCTCTTATCTTTGGCCACTGCTTCAACAGGGATCGCACAGCTCTGGGCACACCTACCCTCTCTGGTTTGGTAGGTTTGATTTGCCTGCTCCAGAACTTCTTGAACACACTGATTGTTGAATCAGACTCCTGGAACTGACGAAGTTCTGACTTTGAATACCCGGGCAGAGTGGGGGTATTTTCACACTCGATATCCTCTTCCCTTGCTGAGGTTGCCTGTAACTGCCTGACTTTGCTGCACTCAACTCCTGCTGCTAACAGGTCTGGTCCCAGCGCTGTTCCTGTCCTGAGCGAGTTACAGATTGCCACGCAACCATCATACTCGGCGTCTTCGCTTGCACAGTCCGGTTCCTCGAATCCTGGTCTCCTCGAAAGAGCATCAGCCGCAGTGTTACACCGTCCAGGGCGGTACTTGACTTCAAAATCCAACACAGCAAGTTGGGCAGCCCAGCGTTGTTCGCAGGCCCCTAATTTGGCAGTTGCAAGGTGGCAGAGGGGATTGTTGTCTGTTATGATGGTGAATTTGGACCCCAGCAGATAACTTCGGAACTTCTCAGTGACAGCCCACTTTAGTGCTAACAGTTCCAGCTTCATGCTGCTGTAGTTTCGATCATTTTTCTCAGACCCCCTTAACCTCCTACTGGCATAAGCCACTACAACTTTCTTGCCCTTTTGTTGCTGATACAAGATCGCTCCCAACCCCAGGTTGCTCGCATCTGTCTCAATCACAAAGGGAAGCGTGAAATCAGCATAACCAAGCGTGGGTGCACTGGTAAGTCGGTCCTTAAGATGCTCAAATGCCGCTTGACACTGAGGAGTCCAAACGCTCTTATACCGCTGAGCCGCCTTGACGTGGCTTGTCTCTTTCAGGCACACGTTCACCACATCGTGCAACGGTCCGGCTATCTGGGAGAAACCCTCGATGAATCTCCGGTAATAGCTACAAAACCCCAAGAACGATCTGAGTTCCTTGAGAGTACCGGGGACTGGCCACTCCCGGACTGCGCTTATCTTATCAGGGTCTGTGCTCACGCCTTGGGGTGAGACTTGATGGCCCAGAAACCTCACTTCAGGCTGTAGGAAATGACACTTCTCTATCTTTATCTTCAGTCCAGTTTCCCTTAACCTTCTCAGCACAGTTTCCAGCCTCACCAGGTGTGTGTGAAAGGTGGACGAGTACACCAACAAGTCATCCAAGTAGACGAGCACAATCTGAAACACCAAGTCACTCATGACGGCCTGCATGAGCCTCTGGAAGGTTGCGGGCGCATTACACAACCCGAAAGGCATCCGCCGGTATTCATAGAGTCCAAACGGTGTGATAAATGCCGTCTTTGGTCTGTCTTTTTCATGGACCGCCACTTGATGGTAACCGCTGGCAAGATCTATTGTAGAGAAAACTTGTGCTCCGCCCAACGCATCCAAGCTCTCATCAATGCGCGGCAATGGAAAAGCGTCACGCTTAGTCTTCGAGTTTAGTCTCCTATAATCCACGCACAGCCTCAGACTTCCATCAGACTTGCGTACCAGAACGATGGGTGAAGCGTAGGAACTTGAGCTTTCCTGGATGACACCCTTCCTGAGTAAACCCGAGATATGCTCCTTGACCTCGTCAAATTGAGTTGGCGGTATTCTGCGATATGGCTGAGCGACGGGAATCTCATCCGTCAAGTGGATCTCATGTTTCACCCGATCTGTATATCCCAGATCTTCATCACAAGCTGCAAACACATCTGCATACTTCAAAAGTAGCACTCCAAGCCTTGCTTGCTGTTCTGGTGTACCTCCTATATGCAGTCGACTCAACAGATTACTTAGGTCAGTACCAGACTCTGGTTTATCCTTCTGATCGACTCTCACTTCTTCGTGATCAGCAGAGATACGCTGGAATCTCACCTGACAAGCTTCACTCTCAACACACTGACAGTGGGTAAGTATTCCAAGCGGAACTTTAGGTGCCAGCCAGACATCTTCCTGGGAGAAGTTAACCACTTGAACTGGAAACACTCGACTCCTGGACGACACTAAAGTGGGCATGGGAATCAAACCGCCTGGCAATGGGGTGCTTCCTGGTTCCAGCAAGAGCCAAGTGTTGGCATCAGGGGTTATCTTATTTAATCTGGCATAAACGGTGGCTACAGAGGATGCTGGAATATGGGTTTTGCCTCGACAACTAACTCTGGCTGTTGACATTTTCTTCCCTAGTTCATCTTCCTGTACACGGGTAAAAGCATCTCGCCACACAGAGTCCAACTTTCCTCCTAATGTGGTGTCAAACTCCGTCAGTGCCAACTCTCTGCATCTCTGGGTGATATTCATGCCTATGATACCGGGTGGAGTTGGATCCGGCTCTGCAGCATCCACATCTCGGACTATCAGGAAACCACACTCTGGTATAGTTAGCCCCATCACTTGGATGTCCAATTCAACATATCCCAGGTACGGCAGAGGTAACTTGTTCGCTGCAGTTATCCTTAGCCACTTAGAGGTGCAATGAAGGTCCCCGTCCTCTCCATGTAGGTTTTCTCTGAAGAAGCTTTCTGTTAGGGTACTCACATTACTTCCTGTGTCTAGCAGACATCTCACTGGGACACCCCCAATGCAAATATCAACTTCAGGGCACCTGCCAACGGCACGCTCCAAGAACCGTTCTTTTGTTAACGTACTGCATCCCGAGCCTTCTGGTTTCCCTCGCATTGCTCGGCTCACCGCAACGGAGGGACCCCGTTTCCCTGTACCGTAGAACTTTGGGTGGCAGTGGGTTGACCCTTGAAACCACGAGGCACAGGACACTGTCTAGCTATATGTCCCACTCCTTCACACCTCAAACAGATGGGTTGGCCATCATCTGTATACTTGGGCTTGACTTTGGGATTGCTAATCGGGTTACCACTCGAACCAACCTTCTGTACAGTGAGTTCACGGACCGCATTAGTGAGTTCTCCAATAGCTTTACCCTGCTGAGTGATTATCTTCACTACCTCCTGCAGAGCCACAGCCATGTCACTTTGTGCAGTACTGACTGGATTTGGAGGTCCTGACATCCCTTCTGAACATGTACTCACAATGTTTCGACTCCTGGCCACATTAGCTCCACGAGGTCTGTCCTCCACAGCCCATATCATGGCCTCTTCTCGGACACTGAACAGGGTAGACTGAGGCTTTTCTCGGACAAGCTTGCGTAGCTCTCTATGCAGGGTTGCGTCTCTTATGCCTTCGATGAACTGATCTCTTAATGTGAGCTGGGGTTTAGACACAGTGTTATCAGACTGCTGGAGAGCAAAATTAAGAAGTTGGGAGAGAGCATGAGAAAAGTCACGGAGGTCTTCCCCCTCTAACTGTCTACGTGCATAGAAAGCATGAATCAACTGTGGGGTAGTGCGTTTCTCCCTAAAGGCCCCCCTCAGATATGAAAACAGATCACTGGGTTGTTTGGTCTCCCCCCCCATACACAGTTTGACTTCGTCTAAGGCTGAACCTCTTAAATGGGAAAGTATGAAATCCAATTGGTCATCAGTATTCAACCCCCTTACCCGAATTACACGTTCAACCTCGTCAATGAACTCATCTACGGATTGACCATCTTTAACATGATCACCACTGAATGGCACAATTTGACGTTCCCTTGGAATATAAACATACGATCTAGTAGCATTATTCATATTAGCCAGGGTTGACATTACTTGGTCGTGTCTCCGACCTAACTCCAGAATTTGTGACTGCAATTCCGCCACAGGATTACCCTCATCATCACGACCCGCAGCCTCAGCATTGTCCACATCACGGCTGGCTCCAGCCCGAGCAGCTGGCACATCGTCGTCCTGATCCATGCTCTTGCAAAGTCCTTATCTCGAATGGCACTGAGTCAGAAACAGTCACAGTCAATGCCGGCCAACCTGAAAGGCCGATTCGTTGCCAACGATTAGGCACCCTCCTGCGTTCCCAAAGCTGGTCCCTTGCTTCTCCGCAGGCCCTCAGGGCTCGTCACACCTCACGTCGTTGACCTCCTTGGCCCCGGCACACGACCTGTTTTCCCACTACCGTTGTCTATGTTTTTGTGCTATCCTATCTAAACTAGCAATGGAACCCCACTCCTGGTACCAAATTTCTCTGTAGCCCGGTGTGAGTGTTAGTGACAACACCGGACACAGTGATTTAAATTATTTGAGGGGTCGTTTATTCCAGACTGCACTTGGAACAGCGCAGCGTTAACCATGCAAATCTTAGTTGGTTTAGACAGAAAAGCTTGTTACATTGGATGAAATAAATCAAAATGGTTTCTGTATCAAACTGAGTCTCTCTGGTCTTTTCTATTCTCAGTTATCTCATTCCACAAATCAATACAGTATTCTACCTAACATAGACAACGATAGTGTATTCTGCAAAACACATACACAGAGTATTACAAGATTTTTAAATACAGAATACCAAATAAAGATGCTCATGTTACATAAACATGCATGGAAATAAATGTAGAAGTCACATTTCCAAGTAACATTAATACATTCTGAGTAATATAATGGATAACATTCACTCCATCTCAATCACAGTGAATTAACATTTTCATACTCCACAAAAATAATCAAATGACTCAAACTTACTGTTCATCACCACTCCCTATAGCATGAACACACTTTCACAGTGAATGATGAACTCAATCCTCCTTTCTGTTACTTCACAGTTGGCCTGGAAACACTCAGGAGGCCTTCAGAGTACTCCTCTCCCCTCTTTAATCAACCAAAATGATCACCAATCACTTAATATCCAACTCATATCACCCACAACAAAATAATCTCGATGATAAAGTGACATTAGCAATGGTTAAACACTTACGCTTCAAGATCTACTGTCGATCGGATTTCTCCACATAGATATGCATCTCGACAGAAGTTAAAAGTTCCTTCAGCACAATACACAACCCTCACGACACACTAAAAGAGACTTCCAAGTCACTATATGTGCATATTTCCCGTTATTTTAACAGTAACACGGAGTTTTATGGCCTCGACATTTCACCGCGCCATCAGCATCTCAATCACGTTGGAACCACGCGCTGTGCACAGCCAACTCTCGCGACACTTCCAGAACGTCACACATCACGTTTCTTAAAGGGCTAGCGTAATATTTTACCAATAAGTGAGAAAACCCTGAAACAGTCTATAGTGTAACTTCCCTTATCCTTGAGTATTATTTAACCAGTACAGTAATTAGTCTGCTAACTTTTGACCTGGTTACATATATATTTGCAACTATGTTTATTGAAACGTTTTTAAAAATCACTAGTTTGCTACGCTAGGCTATGCTAACGTTACATTGCTGAGTTGCACAATCAGTCCCATATTTCGAGATCACCCAAAATGTCCGGGATTCAGCTTTTGCTTTCTAGAGTCGCCATTCATTATGTGTACATTATTTGACACTGACATGTACGTGATCAGCTTCTCAGGTGATGCATTCAGCTTCAAACGGATCCCGACTGAGACGAAAACGCGGGAATATTAGATAAACAATACATTCAGATTCACCGAATAAATGAATTCAGTCCGATTGAAACAACACCTTGTGCACGTAAACATAATGAATAGTGAAGGCAGAAAGCAAGCAAAAGCTGAATCCCGGACATTTTGAGCGAGTGACACAGACGCCAGTTTTAAGGATGATGTAAGATGACGTAACCAAGTGGCGTTTCACCATGACGTAACCGTATGGTGTCTCATTTCATAGGGGTATGTTTGCACTAGCGCTTACCACTCGGTTTCGAGGGACAAGGGCTGGGGGTAAGACGAAGGGGAAGGGGTAAGGGGAAGGGGTAAGACAGAGAATTGGGATTCAGCCTAAGTGTTCTGAAAGTAGCCTACGCTGACTTTTTTTGTCCAATGATCAAGATCCCAGCGCCGCCAATTAAGCAAAACTAAACGCAATGGGCCGCCGATGTACGAGTTTTATGGGCCGTTCAGACAAAACAAAAATATAATAATTTTAAAGTATGAGATGTATCGGCCCAAAAAGCCCGTAGGCCCACCGGGAAAATGCCCGGTATGCCCGATGGCCAGTTCAGACCTGAGCGCCAGCTTGAATGTTTCATTTAAAGCATGTGATTGTGTTGTATAAATCCTAGGAGTAGCCATAACAGTGACAGTTATGGCTACATAACAGTAATGAACAAATCTTTTTTTAAATGTCACATAACCATGGTGTAACTTCATGTAACGTGTGTTTGGGCCTTGCTATCCGATATTAATCTATAACCAATATTAGCCAGACTAAATTAAATAGATCAAATTAAATTCAAAATCATAGAAGTCTAATGTTCGACTACAGGAGCTGGTGGTCAGTAACAACACAGAAACAGGAAGTTAAATTTGGTACTGGTACCATATATTGAAAAAAAATAATTAAACAATTACAACCAAAGATAAATGGAAAAAAATAGACAACTCAAAATATTGACAGACTGCAGTTGAATCGGTTATAGTTAAGTGCACTTTTGGGGTTATTGTTCAAGTCAGATACATCGATGTTGCGATGTTGTCACGATGTTGACGTTCTTCAAGACACACGCAACAACCCACAAAGGTTTTTATGAAAGTTTATGTTGATTAATCCATAAGTTATTGTTCATCAAAGGAAAAGATATACATGAGGGACTGAAGCGCTAGTCTATGGAGAAGTGTGTGGGGGACAGGCTGCGGACACCCTTCCTACCAGACCAATAGAGTGGCTGTTCAGTGGATGTGGCGCAGATGATCGGCTCCCAACCGGAGTAATTCAGCTCGCCATCCTTTATCTCCAACCAGAGAGAAAGAACCTGGCCTATAGTACACAACAGGACCAGTAAATAACAGAGCTGAATTAGAACTAGGTTGCATTACATTTTTAGCTAAATCCACACTCAAATATCATTCTCATGTGTACTCTAGATCCTTACAAAATAATCAATAAATGTACAACCTACAAATAATAAACATTAAATACAATATTAAATCAACACAAATCAAAAAACAATAATGAAGTTGCATTACCGACACAAACTTCAAACAAATAAACCAACATTACTATACTCTAATTCCCATAGTGCATATAAACACACTGAATACAAAGTAAACAACTCCATTTGTAACCCAAATAAAAATAACAGACTTCACAACGACATACAATGAATCAAAACATTTGTTTAAAGCAGGGAATGCTAATATCAATGTTCAGTGCCAACGATTAGCATCCAACATAGAGCTCATTCATTCGAATTACTCACCAGTTCCTCTTTAAACATAATCTGATGGCGGCGACGGATTCGCTACAGCCAGTAAGTTGTTCTAAAGAGTTACAATAATATGCTTAACTTGACAGCATGAATCGATCACAAGAGTGAGAAGTTTGTAAAACACAAACCTGTCCACAGCCGTCGATCGACTTCCCCACACCTCTGAATGAGGAAGACGCTAAAGGTGATGATACACTGGGCAACTTTTTGAGCAATGTTGCTGGGCAATCTTGCCAAGCGATTGTTGCTTGGGCACTTTCTCATTAAAAATGGGCAATACATTTCTACCTGGATAATTTAGATCGGCCGTGGGCCCTGTGTCTCATCTGGTTGCCCGTTGACACCAACATTGCCCAGCAACATTGCTCAAAAAGTTGCCCTGTGTATCATCACCTTAAGGCCTGCTTAAACACTCGTACTCCCAGACGCGATTGGCCAAGCCTAGTCACATGACCGGGGTTACGTTACAAAGTAAACAAATCGCGGGCACTCTGCGCAAGTACATCTATACAACTATATATAAATACATATATATAACAATTCATTATTACTATTATAATCCATATATAATATACACTGAAAGGATTAACAGATTTTAACCTGGGTTACATTCACAAATCACAAATCAAGTCAATCAAATCAATAAAACAAATTTAAAACTTGAATTTTCAAAATATAAAATCCGAATCTTCCCGAATTAAACTAAATTTAAATAAAGAAAGAAAATATACATTTTACACACCCTGAACATTTTCTAAAATAGCCGTTACTATTTTTACCTATTCCAATTATGTTGAAACAACAAGTTTACACACTTACATTCAATGAGGCAATAGTTGAGGCATGTTGAAAGTGGTATCTGAATGTTGATTGAGTGTGAATCACATTCCAGCTATTGCATAACCTGAAAAACCAATAAACTTGTTAGAAGGAGACAATTTAAAGGGGGGGGGGGGGTACCTATAGAGTAGTACTGCATCCTTCATATCTCCAATAAGTCTTTAGTTTTATTATATTTATAAAAGAAAGATAGGCTGTATCGAGTCTTTCCGGAAAAAGCTGAGCGGGTGGAGGCGTGCCGTGTGGGCGGGAGCGCGCGAAGCTTTTGCTTGTGTTGTAAACAGACAGACTCGTGGTTTATGAGGACATGATTTATTTTTACAATAAACAAACTGACACCTACAGTGGCCAGCTAAACAAATGTATTTAAACACACAAACACACACACCATACATCGCATGCTCCATCGATACATTAACTGTACGTGATCATGTTGTTTACTTGCTGTGCTTACACGCCGATAGTTAACAACACACAGACATTTGAAGCAGTTTTACTCACCGCCTTCGAACCTTTATCGTTGGGACTGCTCCATCTTTAAGTATTAGGCGATCTGCAAATCCGGCGTCGAACTGGGCTTTGTTTATAAAACTATTACCGTCGAAATGAAGGGAACAAACAAGAACACTTGCACAACTCCATTGCTGCTCTGGAAAAACAAAATCCATCCACAGGTCCCTTAACGCTGGGTTCTTTGAAAATTTGTGCAGTGTTGTCTTGCCCATGGCAACCAAAAACACACTTTTTTGGTGCCATTTTTTTGATTGCAGCGCAGCCGAGCCCAGCGCTCTGACAGGCATAGGACTCTCGCACGCACTAGGCTACAGCTGCGCGCGCCCTTCCGGGAGAAGTGCCCTTAAGACCCGTATAAGGAAATTCCGGCGCCTCTTACGTCACACACGCCCGTATTCGAAAAAAACTTTCCGAAACTTGTGACAAACCGGAAGGAGTATTTTTGGAACAGAATTACTCCATCAAACTTACAACTTAATTTTTTGAAACTTTGTCCATGTTTAGCATGGGAACCCAACTCTTTAACAGTGTAAAAAACTCACTATGCATGAAACAGCATTTCACCCCCCCTTTAATTTTTTTCAGTGGTCTATGAAAATTTGTATTGTTATGTATTACTATACTCACCAGAACAACATTTACACAATATCCATCACCCAAACTGAACTGTTAAGAACAGCATTGAAGTCACTGCGGAGGTCTGGATAGGTCTGGTAGTTTAAAGGCAACATGAGATAGCAACCACACGTGTGAGCTTGTGACACTGGAAGTCACTTGTTTCAATGAAATTCACCTTAATATGATTCCCAAAGAGCAAATCAGCCCCTGTGCAGAAGCGTAAAAAGTTTTTTAAGGTCTTCTCATCTAATTCCATGATGTATTTCTTAAGGAATCTTGATACACAGCTCTGCTGGGCTGTCATGACTTCTGGAAAAACAAGGATTTCCTTTACACGCTTTGGTGTTGGTTTTTGCTCTTGTAAGATATTTGCTAGATTCTGTGGTGGCAAAGCACTAGCAAGATCCATAAGAAAGCCTCCAAGATTCAATCACAAACATAGGGGTTTGGATGAGAGCTTTGTGGCCTAACTGGTCTAAAAGTTGAGGCAAATTTTCTTCAGTGGGCCTCTGATGACAATCATAGGAATCTAGAACATCAAGAAGTGACTCATAAACAGCTGAATTGAAGTTTGCCATTGCCTCTTCAATGACATCACGCTCATGTTTTGCTATGTAGTGCATGAACGAATCTTTGACACTGCTTTATGCAGTACCATATAAAGCTTCTTCGAGAAATGGCAGGGAAAGATGTATAGGGAAATACTTGACTGCATGCCATCCTTTAATCAATAGTCTTGCAATAGCTTTCCATTCATGTCTAAGGAATGGGACCTTGACATCTGCACCCAAAGCACATCTGGAATAGAATTCATCCCAGAATTTAGTCAAGCAGTCACGAAAAACACCTGACCCAGTGCCTTCTTCAATCTGTCCATTAGGGAGTTTCATTCGAATATTGATCTCTTTGCAGGGCTTAACCCTCTATGGCATGACTTTTTATTTTTTGGGGAAAAAAATCTTTCACCCAATTTTTTGGGAGCTTGGGGGTCCCTGATAATATATCCATCATAAAATGTGAGCCCCCCCCCACCCCATAACCAGATATTGGTTTGTTGCCTCAGGGCAACAATGTGCTACGAGGGTACAAAAACTCAAAGGTTTTATACATAGGTGGAATAGGGAAAATAAGCAGTATGTGCATTAGAAAAAGTTTTATTTTGACAAACATCAATCACAAATGGTTTCAACCAATCACCAAAATCAACCAATAAATAAAAAACTACTACTAATAATTACAACTAACACACAACAAGCACTACACATACTCATGCGCGCACTACACATACTCATGCGCGCACTACACATACTAATGCGTGCACTACTCATGCACGCACTACACATACTCATGCGCGCACTACACATACTCAAGCACGCACTACACATACTCATGCACGTGCACTACACATACTCGTGCACTACACATACTCATACGCGTGCACTACACATACTCATGCACGCACTACACATACTCATGCGCGCACTACACATACTCATGCGCGCACTACACATACTCATGCACGCACTACACATACTCATGCACGCACTACACATACTCATGCACGGCGCGTGCACTACACATACTCATGCGCGTGCACTACACATACTCATGCGCGTGCACTACACATACTCATGCGCGTGCACTACACATACTCATGCTCACGCACTACACATACGCGTGCACTACACATACTCATGCGCATGCACTACACATACTCATGCGCGTGCACTACACATACTCATGCGCGTGCACTACACATACTCATGCGCGTGCACTACACACACTTATGCGCGTGCACGACACATACTCATGTGCGTGCACTACACATACTCATGCGCGTGCACGACACAAACACGTGCACTACACACACTTATGCGCGTGCACTACACATGCTCATCATACTCATGAGCGTGCACTACACATACTCATGCACATGCACAACATGTATAATAACAACAACACAACATAAATGACACATATAATGCATATTCTTAGAGTTATCCGAATTTGTAAAAACAAACTTCCCAAGAGAACTTGAATGCACCACCATATGGTCCTAACCCTATGATATTGCCTGAACAAAAGTGGTCTAACTGCACAGTGTTGCCCTGAGGCAACGAACAAAAAAACACAGTTTTAGTATATGAATAAAAATTAAATAAATATTTAAACAATCAAACATACTTCTTTACATACTGATGCACATGCATATATTTTTTAATATAAAGTTATTTTAACTTAAACATGTTAAAATATTATTTTTATCTTACTAATTGGTGGCACCGTGTACCATGTGGCTTTGCTTCATTAAAGGACTGCTTCACCCCCAGACAAAAGGTCACAACCACTTCAGCCCCTCATTTCATTGAACAGACATGTCAGGTGATATTATATATTTTGAAAAAATATATAAAAAAATTAAAGGGGCGGTGTGAGGTCCAAAAAGGTAGTTTGTTGCCTGAGGGCAACACCATGCCATAGAGGGTTAAAGTGAAAAACATTCCTGAGCCTGAACACAGACGGACTTATCTTCAAATGGAACCATTTATTTTCAAGTATTACGGCTGTATCTTAATGGCATCTTTTTATTAATGAAGGCCAGTATCAATGATATTAATATAGCTAGCTAATGATGTCTCGATGAAAATTCTGTCCCCCAAAATTTTAGGGTTATAAAATAGTCTGCACTGCATAAATTAAATTAGATTAATCCTTATTAAAGCTACAAGCGTTCTTTAGTCAAAGAGTAGTTAGTGGTTTTCTCTGTTCCCTTTGTTCTTTGGTTAACTTTACTTATAGACAGAATTAGTGGCTACTGTCACTTTAAGATCTGCCGCTGCTGACAGGATCTCACGCCTCATTCTCTCACTACTCTTCACTTTCATTTAAGATTTTATTTAACTCATTTAAGGTAAATAATGATTGATTATTGTCAGGACACTCGACAAAACGGACATTTTGGCATAAATGTGTGTGTTATTGTTCGTTCAAGCGCGAAAGAGAATTCGATACTGGTTCGCGACTTTTTGTGCCTCGTGTGTGTGTGTGTGTGTGTGTGTGTGTCAGGAGGACATTTACTGAAGTGCGTTACTTGTCATACATTGCTGACAGATACATTGCTCTTTTGGGACTCAACTTGTCTCTGGTCAACTGTAGCGAGTGTCACAGGTGGAGAGCCAGACATTCTGCCCTGGTTTGTATTAGGGAGTATTAGATCTCCAGGTGCCCACCTGAATTTTCTGGCAATGGACTGTACTTTGCAGATGAACATGAGCTGAGTCCCACACCCTCTTGCACTTCTCAAACTGCTCCCACTGCTGGAACCTCAGATGGTTTGCCAGGCCAGGAGAATAGAGGTGGTTGGAAGCCAAGTACGCACTGGAAGGAAGTGAGGCCAATGCCTGGTTGGCTAAGGGAGTCCTGTGTGTACTAAATGCTGAAAATGCCAGCTGCTGTAGTTGTCGTGGCAGTATTTCCTCAGGAGGCATCCAATATTCTGGCTCTTACCCTCCATCTACCCTTAGTCTGGTAACCTGATAATAAACTCACTGACATATCAACGACAGAGAAGGACCTCCATACCTGGGAGATGTACTGGGGGGCATGGTGAGAAAATATGGCTGCATCCGAAATGGCTTACTTCCCTACTATAGGGAAGTAAACAGTAGGTGACAAAAGTAGTATGTTCGAATTCACAGAACTCATAAAAGTGTAGGCAACAAGTACCCGGATGACCTACTACTTCCGGTGAGATTCTAAAGTGTGCATATGATGGACACGTTACTATCCCATGAGGCCACAGGAGAGGATTTGTGAATGGTGGAGAAGCAACGCAGCTGATGCTGGAAGGTGACATGATAATGTCAGCATGAAGTACATCTGGATTCCATTCACAATACACACATTCTTACTATATAAAACACTTAGTGACACAAGTAATTCTTCCAAATAAGTACCTTCTCTAGAGACTAAGCTATTTCGGATGCAGCCTGTGTTTTCCAGAAGACTGAAGTTTTCATAAGACATGTTGGAAAAGTGTTACCACTGTCTCAAAGGTCACAGGGAGCCCTTTATTGGCACCAGACAACAAGCTTTGGAAAGCTGATCCACTGCCACGAGGACACAGTTGTAGCCATCTGATGCTGCAAGATCAGGGATGAAGTCCGGTCCTGGGTGTGACTAGGGGCAATGAGAAACGGGCTGAGGAAGGAGTTTGCCGATGGGCAGGTGGCGAGGAGATTTGGACATTGCAGTCCGGACAGCCCTGCATGAACCAATGAACTTCCTGGGACATATACAGGCTACCTGGAAGGGGAGGTAGAGATTAGGATGAATGAGGAAAGGTGCAATGGTGAAGGTGGTAAGGTCCAATCTTAGTAAAAGCTTTAATTATGACATCCATGAATTTGCTAACAGTTACCTCTAAAATACATTTCAACCGCCCAGTTGGGTCCCTTTGCCTTATAGAAAGACCATATGGCTCCTTCTTGGTCCAGAGGATTGTCTCTCATATCCAAATGGAAGCAGTGGCTTTGACTAGCTTTGTTCCCTCAGCAAAGTTCTGCAGAACATCAGAGATGTCATGTGTGGGTGTAAAATCCTCATTTGTCATTAACATAAATAAAACAACTACATTTTGTAATTATACAGTATTTGTAAACATACATAAAGAATGTCACCCTTCACAACCATTACCTAATTATCTGCTTGTAATCTTGCTTGATCCAGAAGATTCCACTGCTGACGAAGGTCAAGGAAGTTCCTCTATTTGTGTCATCTCTTGGACTATTTATTTAAAATATTTAAGATTAGTTTTTCAGGTTTACTAAGTAGTATCAATCTCTAAAACGAGACCGCAACATTGACACGCAACTAGGGTTGGGTACCGAAACTCGGTGCCAATAGGGAACCGGTTCCGACGTAAACGGTAGTAACCAGACCGGATAAGAACGAAAATTTCGGTGCCTGATTTCGGTGCCTAACTTCATTAGGCACACACACAGACGCAAGGTCTCTCGCTCTCTCTCTATCCGCCGTGCGTGCGCTACACAGTTTGGAGCACAGTTTCTTCTGTCTCGCATGCGCGCTCTCTCGCAAGGTTAGGCTGCATTTCACGTGTAAAATTACCTGTCAGAACGCCCTCTGGGTGTGCCGATAGTCTGAATCCCATATACAATCAAGCCAATTCATTGATGGCACGGGCCGCATCGACGCACTTACGTCGTCATATTATGTTGGCGCGCGCGCGCCATCTGCTCCTCAGATTTCTCTGCCGAAAAAGAAAGCTGGTCGGCAGCACGAGGAGCTTGGCAGCGTCTCGTTCCCTATTGAGAGGTATGTTACACCACCAGTAACCAGAGATGTTCTCTTTCATAGGTTCACTCAACGCTGCGTAGCTAAGAAGCAGTGGATTTGTAGGCTGCTGTATCACGTGCCGTTTGAACTGACGCGCTACAGTGATCTGTCACATTTCAAAGAGCCAAAACGTTATTTATTGTGTGAACTCGTAAAAATATGGACAGAATCTGACAGCTGTGGCTTTGTTCCATATCAAAAGTAACCTTCTCTGTCTTGTCTGTCGGTGTCAGTGTCCTCTTTGTCCGCGATTTTTCTGTGTGAAAACTAGTGTAAATTGCGTGAGTCTCACGGTCAATGCGTAAGAGTTGGCAGCTCTGCCTGCTAGTAATTGCTATTAATCTCCAGTATTATTACATTGTTTGATACAATATTGTTTTATTTGATATTATTTTTTGATAAAGTGTGTGCGGTTTCATTTTCTTAAGTACCGATTTAAGAACCGTTTAAGCACCGGAACCGTTTAAAAAATACCGAGTAGGTACTGGAATCGGATAAAACCCAACCGATACCCAACCCTACACGCAACACAATCAAGGAGATGACAACTAACAATTGGCTCTGCTGTATCATTAGTGCTTTAGGAACGTAGGCCAAGTAAGATCTCAATAATGGAGCATCCATTTATGATTTTAATAAATATACATTGAATATGTTGTTGTTATTATAGCATACTACTTTATTATGTACTAAGCAGAAACCCCTAGGTTTAGTGGTTAGTCAGGATCAACAGTGAGACTCCTGCAGCTGAATCCCAACAATAGCCATATTCAAGTCCAGATTAACAAATGAACAGTGGATTCTCTCAATAAAAATGAAGCAAGTAATGCTGTGCAATGTTCTTTATTTCATTCAGTTTTTTGAAATTATATGTATAATCATTCAGTTATATTATGGTATGTCACAGCAATACAGAAGTTTAACTAATAATGTGATTTCAAGTTATTAATATTTGGAATGGAGTGACACCTCTATACAATCAAAACTGAAGGCCTGAGATGGTCGATGTGGCCAGAAGAGTTCATATGTGCATATGAGCAACAACAAAAAAAGCCTCAAGCAAAATATAAAGAAGTGAAGGATATGTTGTGAATGTTTGAATGATATCTAAGGCTTAGTTCTGTTGTGAAGCGCTTTCCACACTGATCACATACAAACTCTTTTCTCCAGTGTAAATTAATGTGGGTTTTAAGGGATTTTTTATGTGTAAAACTCTGTCCACAGTGAGAGCAAGTATAAGGCTTTTCTCCAGTGTGGAGTCTCATGTGGACATTAAGGTTTACTTTATGTGTAAAACTTTGTCCACAGTGAGAGCAAGTATAAGGCTTTTCTCCGGTGTGAATTCTCATGTGGGCCATAAGGTTTCCTTTTTGAGTGAAACTGATCCCACACTGTTGGCAGGTGAAAGGACTCTCTCCAGTGTGAACTCTCATGTGGACACTGACGTTTTGTTTTTGACTGAAACTCTTTCCACACTGATGGCAGGTATAACTGTTAGATTTGGTCTTCTGAGCTCTTTTCTGTGAGGAAGTCATTTCAGTCTGTGTGGATGGTTTTTCTCCAATCATGAAATCATGTTTCTCATCTTTCTCTTCAATATTATTCAGTTCTTGACTCTTTTCAGTTTTCGGTTCCTCTTTTACTACCATCAGGTCTAAAGTGAAAAGACAAAAACAAGTTATCACCAGTTTAATGGCACAAAACCTACTGCAATAAGACTTACTTGGGAGCCCCAATCACCTCTGAGTTTTAGAAAAAAGGCCAATGGAATTGGCGAGTGGAATTTTAAATCCAAACCACTCCCCATACATATGTACAAAATATAGTGGCACGCATCAACTCATTCGGGTTAATGCTGATGAGCCGAGACGAGGAGATTAGTAACCAAGACATTGCCCATTTGTCAGTCACTACAACGGTATGTCAACTGACAAATGGGGTCCCTATGGAAAACGTTACGAGTGTTGGAGATGCAGATGCTGGCAAGCTGTAGTGTGCTCTTTTGGCAACTGCTCCCGTTAAGTCATAAACTACCCAGTGACCTACAAAAGCCCAGAATGTTAGTCCTCCATGCCAAAAGGATGAAAAGGACAGGGCTTACCATGGAGACGATCATAGCTGCTGTTCCATTTTTTATTTATTTCAAGTTTTATTTTGGTTCTCAAATCCCTTTTTTAAGCCATGACCAGTGTAATTAATGCTGGGGAAGCGTACCTAGTCCAACAGAGAGGGACGCTACGGAGGCCACATCCTACCCGTAGGGAGGAACATGTGGAAATCCACATATGGACTGGCCCGTGGGGCAGTGCTACATATGGAAAGGCCTCTGCGGTAGGTCCTACCTAGACAGGGATAAAACTACTTTAGAAGCAGAGATGGGGCAGAGCAAATCTGCCCAGGGAAAGACTGGTTTACCGACAGGCAAACAGTATCATATGGGATTACCAAGGGGGAAATCACAACACATAGGGCATCTAGCCCAGTACCGGGGGCTGAGCAAGCGGGCATGCACTCAAGTTCTGGGACTGCCGGAGGATGCTCGGAGGAAACTCAACCTGGTCCTGGAAGGGAGTGGTGGGATGACATGAGGAGAGGCCGGCCTGAACTCAAGGCACAATTCGCTGACAGAAATTCTTGCAGGTTCCCCACCCTCATGATGGAAATGTGTGAGGTCAGGAGTGCTGTCTTTGGAGACAGAATTTTAAGTTCAACTGACTCAACCAGCTTAAAGGGTGCTCTGTGATGCAACGTGATGTGACGCAATGGTGGCAACACACCTTCTAGGTGGAGGGGGACAGCCTCCGCTTCAACACTTCTTGCAGAAAGGTAGTGTTGTAGTTCTCGAGACCGGTCTTGGTCTCGAGACCGGTCTCGAGACCACTTTTTGATGGTCTCGGTCTCGTCTCGGACTCGACCGCATTTGGTCTCGGTCTTGTCTCGGTCTCGGACATTGAGGACTCGCGATTTTTTTTCAAGACCAGTCAAGACCATAACTGTGAAAATATCACTAAATTGCCAGTATATTGTCTCATTTTTTTGTTAACATCCTTGCTTTTATTAGATGTAAAACGATCGATGAGTAATGTAGACGAACTGCTGCGCGTGTGACAGAGAGAGAGAGCGAGAGCGCACCCGGTCGCGCGCGCGCACTCTTTCTCTTCTGAGCCAGGCGAAAGTATAAACAAGGGTTCACCGTCTCCTAAGCGCTGTCTTGCATGGCACATATTAATAAAAATAAATCGACACGATGGTAAAAGATCGGAAGACCATAGTTTCATGTGGAAGCGCTTTCCACACTGATCACATACAAACTCTTTTCTCAGTGTAAATTAATGTGGGTTTTAAGGGATTTTTTATGTGTAAAACTCTGTCCACAGTGAGAGCAAGTATAAGGCTTTTCTCCAGTGTGGAGTCTCATGTGGACATTAAGGTTTACTTTATGTGTAAAACTTTGTCCACAGTGAGAGCAAGTATAAGGCTTTTCTCCGGTGTGAATTCTCATGTGGGCCATAAGGTTTCCTTTTTGAGTGAAACTGATCCCACACTGTTGGCAGGTGAAAGGACTCTCTCCAGTGTGAACTCTCATGTGGACACTGACGTTTTGTTTTTGACTGAAACTCTTTCCACACTGATGGCAGGTATAACTGTTAGATTTGGTCTTCTGAGCTCTTTTCTGTGAGGAAGTCATTTCAGTCTGTGTGGATGGTTTTTCTCCAATCATGAAATCATGTTTCTCATCTTTCTCTTCAATATTATTCAGTTCTTGACTCTTTTCAGTTTTCGGTTCCTCTTTTACTACCATCAGGTCTAAAGTGAAAAGACAAAAACAAGTTATCACCAGTTTAATGGCACAAAACCTACTGCAATAAGACTTACTTGGGAGCCCCAATCACCTCTGAGTTTTAGAAAAAAGGCCAATGGAATTGGCGAGTGGAATTTTAAATCCAAACCACTCCCCATACATATGTACAAAATATAGTGGCACGCATCAACTCATTCGGGTTAATGCTGATGAGCCGAGACGAGGAGATTAGTAACCAAGACATTGCCCATTTGTCAGTCACTACAACGGTATGTCAACTGACAAATGGGGTCCCTATGGAAAACGTTACGAGTGTTGGAGATGCAGATGCTGGCAAGCTGTAGTGTGCTCTTTTGGCAACTGCTCCCGTTAAGTCATAAACTACCCAGTGACCTACAAAAGCCCAGAATGTTAGTCCTCCATGCCAAAAGGATGAAAAGGACAGGGCTTACCATGGAGACGATCATAGCTGCTGTTCCATTTTTTATTTATTTCAAGTTTTATTTTGGTTCTCAAATCCCTTTTTTAAGCCATGACCAGTGTAATTAATGCTGGGGAAGCGTACCTAGTCCAACAGAGAGGGACGCTACGGAGGCCACATCCTACCCGTAGGGAGGAACATGTGGAAATCCACATATGGACTGGCCCGTGGGGCAGTGCTACATATGGAAAGGCCTCTGCGGTAGGTCCTACCTAGACAGGGATAAAACTACTTTAGAAGCAGAGATGGGGCAGAGCAAATCTGCCCAGGGAAAGACTGGTTTACCGACAGGCAAACAGTATCATATGGGATTACCAAGGGGGAAATCACAACACATAGGGCATCTAGCCCAGTACCGGGGGCTGAGCAAGCGGGCATGCACTCAAGTTCTGGGACTGCCGGAGGATGCTCGGAGGAAACTCAACCTGGTCCTGGAAGGGAGTGGTGGGATGACATGAGGAGAGGCCGGCCTGAACTCAAGGCACAATTCGCTGACAGAAATTCTTGCAGGTTCCCCACCCTCATGATGGAAATGTGTGAGGTCAGGAGTGCTGTCTTTGGAGACAGAATTTTAAGTTCAACTGACTCAACCAGCTTAAAGGGTGCTCTGTGATGCAACGTGATGTGACGCAATGGTGGCAACACACCTTCTAGGTGGAGGGGGACAGCCTCCGCTTCAACACTTCTTGCAGAAAGGTAGTGTTGTAGTTCTCGAGACCGGTCTTGGTCTCGAGACCGGTCTCGAGACCACTTTTTGATGGTCTCGGTCTCGTCTCGGACTCGACCGCATTTGGTCTCGGTCTTGTCTCGGTCTCGGACATTGAGGACTCGCGATTTTTTTTCAAGACCAGTCAAGACCATAACTGTGAAAATATCACTAAATTGCCAGTATATTGTCTCATTTTTTTGTTAACATCCTTGCTTTTATTAGATGTAAAACGATCGATGAGTAATGTAGACGAACTGCTGCGCGTGTGACAGAGAGAGAGAGCGAGAGCGCACCCGGTCGCGCGCGCGCACTCTTTCTCTTCTGAGCCAGGCGAAAGTATAAACAAGGGTTCACCGTCTCCTAAGCGCTGTCTTGCATGGCACATATTAATAAAAATAAATCGACACGATGGTAAAAGATCGGAAGACCATAGTTTCATGTGGAGCATTCGGATATTTTTTTCCTGAATTACCGGTTGTGAATTGTGCTAAAATACGTTTAAAAAAGGATTGTTGTAGGTTTAAAAACAACATAATTTATGTATTGTTTATAAAAGGTGGAGAAAAGTGAAGACTTTAGTGATGAACAATGAATAATTGTTTTGCATACTGTACTAAATGATGGAAGTCACCCAGGAGTATTGAATAAAGATGGTTATGTTTATTTAAACTTTGAGTGTTTGATCTATGTATTTTTATGGGAATGTGGATCTTTCAGATCAATTTGAGAAGCTCTTTTGATCATGTTTCACAAGTTTTTGTAGTGTGGGGCGCTGGTCTTGGTCTTGGTCTCGGTCTCGCCCTCCCTCGGTCTTGGTCTCGGCCCTTAAAAGTCTTGGTCTTGTCTCGGTCTCGATACACTCTGGTCTTGGTCTTGTCTTGGTCTCGGGTTAGGTGGTCTTGACTACAACACTACAGAAAGGAAAGCGCAGAATCGATCGGGCATCTCCCGGGGTCATTCTGAATGCAAAAGCACCACTCAGTGAACAGATACCACTTCAAAGCATTAGTTTGCCTAATTCAGGGAGCTCTGGCTTGGGTGATCATTACCTATCACCGCCGGTGCCCTGTCCCTAAAAAATAAGGTCCTTTCTCATGGGAATCTGTCAGGAAGAGGCTTAAGAATCAGGTCAGAAAACTAGATTTGGGTGGGCCAGTAAGTAACCATCAAGACCTGCTCCCCGTCCTCCCTGATCTTGCACACTTTCTGTGCAAGTAGGCTTACTAGGGGAAACGTGTATTTGCGTAGGCCCCGCCCCAGCTGTGTGCTAACACATCCGTGCCGAGGGGGGCTCAGTCAGGGAGTAAAAGAGCGGGCGGTGGTAGGACTCCTGGGAGGCAAATAGGTCTACCTGTGTGTCCCTGAATCAACTCTAGATCAGCTGAACCACCTGGGGATGGAGTCTTCATTCTCTATTCATTACAGCATGTTTATTTTTGTGCTGTAACTAGTAGTAAAGAGGAAGAGATGATTAGATTATGTGTGCTCCACACAGCCTCTTCGCTAGATCTGAGGCGTTACAGTAGCCTGGATGCCAGCCCGAACTCCGCCCACAACATTTTTTGGTCGGGAAGTTCGGTCTGGACTCGATCCATTGAGGAGTAATTATGATCGGTTCAGAAATTGACCCCCCTTTTTAGGCACCCCTAAACTTCTGCCTAGCCCCCCTAAAAATTTGTGGTTAATGTAGGATACACAAATTCGTGTTCGCTTCAGTCTTGTTATAATCAGATTCAACGCGTTCTTCATCTTCAATCCGCAGCGGCGCAGAGCAGAGAGCACGTCAGAAACAGAGGACATGGTGTGTGTGTTTGTGTGTGTGTGTGTGTGTGTGTGTGTGTGTGTGTGTGTGTGTGTGTGTGTGTGTGTGTGTGTGTGTGTGTGTGTGTGTGTGTGTGTGTGTGTTTATCTGAGCCTCATTGGTCTGTCACTGCTCATCAACGTCAGAATATTTGAGATGACCAATCATCTAGGAGGGCTTTATGTTCACAGACGTTGCTGAGCGCAAATTTTAACACTGCGACTCGACGCGTACGGTCAAGTGCGAGATAAGTAAGTAGCTAAACTTAACATTTCATATTTGACATTTTTTTAGGTCATAAATGTTAAACGAATGGCAAAAAATAATCAGGCAAAATAATATAGTTTTGTCTAATTTCGCCATTTTGAACTGAAAATAGGCCTATGTAACGTGACTTATGTAATGTAGGCTAATAATTTGTTTACTGTCATTGTTAGGGGACAAGACACATTAACAAAGCCGTTTTCATCATGGTAGGCACAAGATTAATAATGAATGTGTACATATTGAGAATATAATACAAATTGTAGCCTTTAGTAAATTAAAAAAGTTCAGCTTTAGGAGGGGAAGAGAAAGGGATGAAGAGACTGAGGGAAAAAAAGAAAGTGATAGAGAGGAGGAGAGAGCAGGTATTGACAAATAATCTACTGTCCACTGACATGGTTTTAAAGGTATTTCTTATCCTTTTTTTTTGGTCATCAAACGTCTTGAAATGCACATATCAGAGAAATAAAAAATTGGAACCCCCTACCAACCTCAAATTTAGGCTTATAAAGCCCTGTCTACGGCCCTGTATTAGGCATAAGATCAATAATGAATGTGTAGCCAACATATTGTGAATGCATTTAATAAACTTAATTACCTTAGCTTTCAGTAAATAAACGCGTCTGAGAAAATGATTGACCCTATGTTTACTTTCTTCACTGACAGACAAAAATGAAAAGCCTATATCAGTCAAAGCTCAGCTTTAGGAGGGGAAGAGACAGGGTGAGATAAAAACAAAGAGAAAAAGAGATGAAAATCCTAGTGACGCCCCTGCTACAGATGCAAACAGATGGAGGAGAGTAGGTTTAAAACAAACTCCATCTAAATGTGAATTTTGAAGGTTTTATTTGATGATGATGATACAGTCCTGCGTGAAACAGTTGCCTGAGTTTGTGGAAGAAAAAATTAATTAACTTTAATTTTTTAAAAAGGAAGTCAGAGTTGTGTTAATATATATACTTTTATGTAGGGCTGGACGATTTTGGCTAAAATCATAATCGCGATTAATCGAACAAGTCACCTCGATTACGAGTATTGAATGATTATTTAAAAAAAAAAATCTCATGTCACTGGCAAGGCTTTTACTGTAAATATGTTTATGGTTATTTTTTTCTAATGAAAGAGTGCATAATCCTATCTTTGTGATTCTAAAATAAGGAAACACACAGCTATTAATGCTTATTTATTAAATATTTCAAACATTTGAATTAAACAAAGCATACAATGCTTGAAATAAAAACGTCTTATAAAAAACGTAATTTAAGTTTTAATGTAAAAATAAAGTTTCCTAAAAATGTAGAAAATAAAGAGCTTTTAAAAAGTTATTTTAGTAAAATAAATTATTGTAAATAGTGCCATCTTAAAAGTAAAATATAACTTGTATAAAACTAAAAAACAAATCATTTTCATATCGTATAGCATGTGGAGGCACTTGCTGGGCGTTTGTCAGTCTCTCTCTCTCTCTCTCTCTGTCTCTCTCTCTCTCTCTCCCCTCTCTCTCTCTCTCTCTCTCTCTCTCTCTCTCTCTCTTTTTGAGCAATGCACATGTAATGTCTCAGCAGCGTCTACAGTTTGCTTATGAGCTGCGATTTCTCTCTCGAGAAACCACGCTTGTGCATTTTTTTCTCTGATTCGATCATAAACACGCTGGCGAACGATCCCGGCTTCGGCGTCATCATTACGACGACACGGCACTGATTACGGCTTTTATTCACACAGCGCGCGTTTCGGGACTGAACACGGCAATGTTATAGGTCCCCAACCTGGCATCAATCCCGGCTCCTGTTTGCGTTCACACAGAAAGAAATTTCCCGACAATTTCCCGGGATCAACGCGCTGTGTGAAAGGAGCTCATGTTGCTTCAACTGGACGGTGCGGAGTCACGTGACTACACACGCGGTAATATGTTTTAAGGGGAAAGTACATTAAAGCGCAGTGGGCGGAAATATTAATAGGATTCAAAAACCAAAATAACCGACATGGTAAAATTACGTCGAATATAGGCTCTGAATTTTGGTTTCGATTATTTTTCGATTAATCATCCAGCCCTACTTTTATGTTTAAAAAAAGTTAAAAAAAAAACAAATGTAATTATGAGAAGTGCCCTTTTTTTCCACTTGAGCCCCTGTCCCTCAAAATGTCTGTGCACGCCCCTGATCTTAAGCACCACCACCAGTCCTTCAGTTCAGTTAAAATGACAAATATGCATTCATACATGGTTAGAAGTTTTACTTCTAATTACTAAAGTTCTATAATTAAATATTGCTTGATTATAATTAAGGTTAGCTGATTACCTTAAAAATAGATAAATATCTGCTTTAGTTCTAGGGTTGGGTACCGAAACTCGGTGCCAATAGGGAACCGGTTCCGACGTAAACGGTAGTAACCAGACTGAATAAGAACGAAAATTTCGGTGCCTGATTTCGGTGCCTAACTTCATTAGGCACACACACAGACGCAAGGTCTCTCGCTCTCTCTCTATCCGCCGTGCGTGCGCTACACAGTTTGGAGCACAGTTTCTTCTGTCTCGCATGCGCGCTCTCTCGCAAGGTTAGGCTGCATTTCACGTGTAAAATTACCTGTCAGAACGCCCTCTGGGTGTGCCGATAGTCTGAATCCCATATACAATCAAGCCAATTCATTGATGGCGCGGGCCGCATCGACGCACTTACGTCGTCATATTATGTTGGCGCGCGCGCGCGCCATCTGCTCCTCAGATTTCTCTGCCGAAAAAGAAAGCTGGTCGGCAGCACGAGGAGCTTGGCAGCGTCTCGTTCCCTATTGAGAGGTATGTTACACCACCAGTAACCAGAGATGTTCTCTTTCATAGGTTCACTAAACACTGCGTAGCTAAGAAGCAGTGGATTTGTAGGCTGCTGTATCACGTGCCGTTTGAACTGACACGCTACAGCGATCTGTCACATTTCAAAGAGCCAAAACGTTATTTATTGTGTGAATCTCGTAAAAATATGGACAGAATCTGACAGCTGTGGCTTTGTTCCATATCAAAAGTAACCTTCTCTGTCTTGTCTGTCGGTGTCAGTGTCCTCTTTGTCCGTGATTTTTCTGCGTGAAAACTAGTGTAAATTGCGTGAGTCTCACGGTCAATGCGTAAGAGTTGGCAGCTCTGCCTGCTAGTAATTGCTATTAATCTCCAGTATTATTACATTGTTTGATACAATATTGTTTTATTTGATATTATTATTTTTTTGATAAAGTGTGTGTGGTTTCATTTTCTTAAGTACCGATTTAAGAACCGTTTAAGCACCGGAACCGTTTAAAAAATACAGAGTAGGTACTGGAATCGGATAAAACCCAACCGATACCCAACCCTATTCAGTTCATACTGCCGTTAACACTTATTCTATAGGTTTACTCCTTTAACAGATATGCATCTATTTTTTGTATTAGTTCTTGCTCTTACTTTTTTAAACATTGCTCTTAGTTTATACTGACTTTCTCTTATTTCGAACAGCCTCTGAACACAATTTGGAAGTAAATTCTTACAAGCTTTATACATGGTCTGTGCAGTATAAAGGTCAACTAAATCAACAAATTTTAAAGCTTGCAAATTAATAAATAATCTATTTGTTGGTTCATAATAGTCTGCCCGTTTTACAATCCTTATTGCTTTCTTTTGTAACATATAGATTGAATTTGTATTAGTTTTATATGTATGAGCCTACACCTCCACACAATAAGTAATGTATGGAACTACATTACAATACAATATATATGATTTTTCATTCAAAATATGTTTTATTCTATTTAATATTGCAATGGATTTAGACATTTTTGTTTGTACATTATTTATATGTGATTTCCAACATAATTCATGATCTATTATAACCCCCAAAAACTTATATTCATATACTCTTTCTATTTCTTCATTACTAATATTAATTTTAACTTTGCTATTACTCTGTCGATTGCTAAATATTATGAACTTTGTTTTGATCAGATTCAATAAAAGTCGATTATTATCAAACCATCCTTTTAAGACCATCAATTCTTTTTCAACCATATTCAGAAGCTGTTCCAAAATTTTCCCCGAACAGTATAAATTTGTGTCATCAGCAAACAATACCATTTTAAATATTTTAGACACTTTACAAATATCATCTATATACAATACAAACAATTTGGGACCTAACACCGAACCTTGTGGAACACCACAAGTAACTTTCATTAGATCAGATTTTATATTATTAATTTGTACAAATTGATATCTATCCTCAAGGTAACTTCTTAACCAAGAGAAGGCTTTTCCTCTTATGTCATATCTCTCCAATTTCCTCATTAATAAACTGTGATCAATAGTGTCAAAAGCTTTTTTTAAATCTATGCACACCCCCACAGTATATTCATTATTATCCATTGAAGTGGAAATCTCCTCTACCAGTTCCATCACTGCCATTGAGGTCGACCTATTTGCTCTAAAGCCATACTGACGTTCACTCAATAGTTTATGTTTATCTATAAAATTGTCAAGCCTGCGCACAAATAATTTCTCTAAAATTTTAGAGAACTGGGAAAGCAGAGAAATTGGTCTATAATTGGAAAAAAAGTCTATCTCCACTTTTAAAAATAGGAATAACCTTTGCTATTTTCATATTACTTGGAAAAATACCTGTTAAAAAGGACTGATTACAAATATACGTTAATGGTTTTACTATATATTCTATAATCTTTTTTAATAATGACATGTCAATATCATTACAATCAGTAGAATTTTTATTCTTACAATTATTAACAATGTCTAGTATTTCCATCTCATCAGTTCCTCTGATAAAAATTGAATGTTTATTACTAGAAATATTTACTTCATCTACCCTGTCCCCAGTTTGCTGTTCAACAATCTCATTTGCTAATTTATATCCAATATTTGCATAATACTCATTAAATTTATTGACAATGTCATTCACTTCATTTATAATTAATGCATCATCATTTACAAAATAATTTGGGTAATCTATTTTTCCAGTATTCTTTTTAATTATACTGTTGAGTACTTTCCATGTTGCTTGAGTATTACTCTTATACCTATCATTTATGGTAATAGTCTTTTTTACTAAATCTTATAATTACTTTCAGCTTGTTTTGTTCTAGTTTTTATAAATTTCCTATATAAAGCATTTTTTTTACATGCCTTCTCTATTCCCTTAGTAATCCATGGTTTGTCATCAGTTTTGCGCTTCTTTACAATTTTATTAGACGAACAATGTTTTTCATATTGCTCAGTTAGTATGGTCAAAAAAGCATCATAGGCTCTATTCGGATCTTTATTTACATAAACCTCACTCCAGTTTTGTTTTTGTAAGTCCTCCCCAAGGGCAGTAATGGCTTCTGGTGTTCTATGTCTGGTCATTTTAGAGTTATTTATTTGTCCTAGTTTCATTTGTTTTGTTAAATAATTTTTGAAAGATCGCAAAAACTGGAAGATGATCTGTCGTATCATTTATAAATAACCCATCTACTATTTTCGCTTCGATTTCATTTGAACATATATTATCTATCAATGTAGCAGTATCAGTAGTTATTCTGCTTGGTTTTGTAATCACAGGAAACAGACCTTTACTATACACTGTATCAATAAAATCTGTTGTCCTCTTATGTCCATTTGGATTCAACAAATCTCCTTCTTAAAATCTCCACATACAATTTGTATCTTGTTCTCATTCCATTTGTCAAACATACCAACTATCTTATTTATAAATGTTTCGATACATGTTCCTGGTATTCTATACACAACTAATAATTATATTTTTAGATCTTTCAATGTCAATTTCTATGATTAAGCATTCCAAGATATTTTCTATAGTCATTGACATACTTTTAATCAAATTGCATCTTAACGTTGTATCTACATACAAAGCAACACCTCCTCCTTTTTTATTAACTCTGTTAATTGTAGGGATGGGAATTGATAACAGGGTATCTGCACACTTTTTAAAGTAAAATTTAAGGCTTTTTAAGACCCGAAGAAATCAAAATTAATACCTTACATTAGGGGTGCGCAATATTGACAAAAATATGTCTCAAAGTTTTCAAAGTTTTGTTGCCAATAATTTGATGATATTTTAATTGTGTTTTTGTGATGGTACCATGGGTGGTCCAGGTCTGTTGTTGACGGCTGACTGACGAAGATATTCATATTTTTCATATTCTATGCAGTGGTCAGTTCACAGCAGTGACAGAAATTAACATTTTTTATTTAACAGGCAATACTTGCAACCTTAAATTGATTTCCAGGGGCAACTTTTTTTGGTATGCATCGCCTTTAATGTCAAATTCTAACATTCAGATTAAATTATATTGAAATAATAACACAATACCATTGTTACCAGTTAAATTAAATGATTAAATCAAAATCCATCTTTGCAGTGCAGAGGAGATACAGAAGCGGCATCAGAACTGGCATTAATATTTTACACTCCATTTACAATTGCATAAAATAAATAAAGCTATGAGAGGTTTTTTTATTCAATATTTAAATATGAACTGACTTCTAATTAAAACATTTTAATTAAAGAGTACTTTAAATGTGAAATTAAAACCGCCAGTAAGGCAAGGCAAGGCAAGTTTATTTATATAGCACATTTCATACACAATGGCAATTCAAAGTGCTTTACATAGGAGAAAATAAAATAATCAAAACAAATAAGAATAATTAAAACAGTTTAGAATAAAAAATAAAATAAGGTACAGTAAAAACAGTCGGACGAACATTTGCACAGTGCTCATTTGGTGTAGGTGGTGGCAAGTCACTCACTGTCTTTCATTCATCAGCCCATTTGTTCAGACGGCTGATTCATTCAGGAAGAGTTATTGTTCATTGAATCGTTAAAATGATTCGTTCAAAACGCGAATTTTAGTAAAAAAAAATACATCTGTTGCATTGAGACTCTGCTACGGTTTCATTTTGAAATTTTCACCAGCGAAATAAAGGGAAAACAAATAATATTGACAATATTGTTTATAAAACGTAACTCACAATGTTCATTTCTGTTATATAAAATAAATATCATATTTGCTATTGTGCACGGGAAAACAGCCCTCTTGCCGATGTGATACTGTATTTGTGTGATAATAACATAATATACAAAAACTCACAGGACAAAAGCTAGAACTGCACTGACACATCACGCAGTGAAAGTAAGCATGAGAGACAAATGCGATGTCAGCTCGCAGTGCACCGCGCCCTCACTCAAAAAAATGAAATTTAAGCAAACAATTTAAATAGAATATATTTAAAAATGTATGAAATAACCATTATTGCTTATTGAATTACTCTTACACAACATGAATGTAATGGATCCAAGTCCAAACTGATCAAATTGCATACACTATACTTGATTTATTGACGTAAGGGGCAAATGCAGATGTAGCGCATGCGCACTAGAGTAAAAAAAAAAAAAAACTGTGAAGGCGGCAAGTCGTTGGAGGCGTCAGCGATTTGAGTGAACACTGAACAGATGTGGAATATTCGACAAGGTAAGATATTTTCTATATTTATAAATGATTTAGACTTCAACATCAACTCTTTTTTTATAACTTATTCGATCTGATTTAATATCTTAGTTTCGTCGTGACTGCACTTCAGACGAATGAACTGTTTTGGCCTTTCCAGTTAACGTAGCAGCTAACGTTAGCCTATATAAAAGAGTAGCGTTAACGTAAACTGATCTTTTTTTTTAAAGATTTATTGTCGACTGACTATGTGCATCATTTTTCCATTTAGGCAGAATAACTTCGCGTATGGTTTTTGATAACTGCTCCGTGATCTCGACAAAACGTTGCAAACAGTCAATCGAAGGTTAGTTAACGTTAGGCCTAACGTTATATGAAGGTTATATACAGGTCAAATTGTATAGGATTTCTCGTTAAAACAAATATCTTAAAACATATTTGTAACTTTGATCATTTACGGTCGACTGACTACGTGTGCGTCATTTTTAATTACAACTTGTCATCTCGACGTAGGCCTAACGTTACATTTTACTTTTCTTGAAAAATCCTTTGAATATGCAAAAGTTAAAAACATACTTGATCGACCTGAAAGTTATCTACATGCAAAGGTTTATAGGATTCCATGAAGTGGAACATGCTTTCTTTTTTCATGCTGAGTTGTAATTTCATTACAAAAAAAATGTCTTTGCTATTTCAGAGTTCTCATCGATGTGACATTATTCCACCATTTCCAGCTCCTGTTTGGCAGAATTGGCACAATCACTCAATTACAGTATCTGTATTTTCTTCTTTTGTAATCAGTTTAAACTTGACTTGTTTTCATTTCTTTGCAAAAGTGTGATGTCTGTTGTTTTCTCTCTCTTTTTGAAATACAGATAAATGACTTTTGGGAATGTGGCACAGAATTATCCAGTAGGTATGAGTTATTGAAACATTCTAAGCTTAAACATGGACATTTTGGGACAAGAATAAATTGTTAATTAATATAAATTTCTACACAGTAGGCCATATATTCATGCAAATCTTCATTTCATTTCCTTTTTTTTTTGTTGCAGAATTCATAATCTGTGCCACTTCTGTTAAAGTTCTTGGCGCAGCTGGACAGATACACTATTAATGGCAATTACAGACAAGGTAAACTGCATAATATAATTTTGTATAACTAATTGCAAATATTGTATATATAAAATATGTATAATCACATATAAAATATACTATAATCAATGTTTTTTATATTGTCATAATTTAGTGCGATGACATACACATCTGTGTGTACCAACACTCAGGAAATAACAACACTCGTCAAATAAATTGAGGTTTGTATATGTACTTTTTGTAATGACCTAAACATATTGCCAGTCTGTAGGTTACCAATATTTCAGTGAAACACTTCAGTGTTAATTATTGAGAGAGAAAAAAATGTTTTAATTATTTGTTTGTTTTTTGTTTAGACTGCAATCCTTAATAGGCTGAGAGAAGAATTTCGGAGACCATTGTGGGGCTTTTTGAGATCCGTTAAGAAGGTGCTGGTGCTAAGGACAAGCCAGAGGATGTTGGAGTAGTGATAGAGGGTGTCGAGAGTGATTCCTTTGGATTGGTAATGCTGTTCGGACTGATCTACGCTCTCAATTCCACCACCAAAACTAAGATTGGACATTCTTGGCTGGACAACTTTTTTCTGTGTGCAGCATACTCCATATCTTGATCAGTGAGTTGGACAATTACTTCTGGCCTAAATTTTTAAATGTGTTATATGTAAAAAAAAATAAAACAAAAAAAAGTAGGAAGATGGGTACCAATTACATTCGTGTTTAATTTTTTTTATTATTCTCTATCCTGTCCTGAATGTTTATTTGTTCTACAAATATTTAGGAAGATGGGTACTAATTACATTAGTGTTTTAAAAGAACACGCCGACTTTTTTTTTGGGACTTTAGCTTATTCACTGTATCCCCTAGAGTTAGATAAGTCAATACATACCCTTTTCATCTCCGTTCTTGCTGTAACTCTTTCTGACGCACACAGCTCTCGCCTAGCTTAGCACAAAGACTGGAAGTAAACGGCTCCAGCTAGCATACTGCTACCAAAAAGTGACAAAATAACGCCAACATTTTTCTATTTACATGTTGTGATTGTCACAGTGTACAAATAACAAGGTCATATGAGACACAGACATCTTTTAACCGTATACATACTAGTGCTGTAGTGGCGTGTCGACGCTTCAACGTCAAAATTACGTCGACGCCATATTTTTGCGTCGACACTTCTTCATTTATTTATTTTTTGCACCGTTTCAGGCAGTACAGCTCGCCAACACACGTGGGAGACCGAACATTGCACAATGGAGGACGAAGACCACTAGAAGTGAATGTGCTTTCCATTAAATGAATCACACACAGTAAACAAATCCTTAACAAAAAAACGTTGCAATTTGAATGAATGAATGAATGAATGAGGCATTTATATAGCGCTTTCATATGTACTACTGTACATCCAAAGCGCTTTACAATCATATCAGGGGTTCTCTCCTCAACCAGCACCAGTGTGCAGCATCCACTTGGATGATGCGACGGCAGCCACAGTACAACGGCGCCAGTGCGCTCACCACACACCAGCTATGGAGAGGAGAGAGAGTGATAGAGCCAATTCAGTGGATGGGGATTATTAGGAGGCCATGATTGGCAGGGGCCAATGGGTGGAATGTGGCCAGGAATTTAGACGCGCAAACTGTGTGCCGGTGAGACTTAGGGCTCGGGCAGATTCGGCTTGCAGTCGTTCATCATTGGACGCGGTTGCCGCGCGCGCTTTTACAAAAGAAGCCGTGCACAAAGCCAAGCGAAATGGGGTCTTGCCGGTCTTCCGCACCCAACGCGCCATTTTTGCCGTGCGCTCGTGCGGACGCGTCGAGTATAAACAAGGCTTTGCTCCGTGTCAGCGCACGCTCTGATTGGCAAAGGGGAACAGACTCTCCCGCATCATCTCCAGCAGGAGCAGAAGCAACACTAACTCCGCCTCCGTTTCCCTCGTAAGCTGATATTAGTATTTAAACATTCTCTATGATAAATGTTTGTACAAAATATTTTAATAACGGTTTTGGCGGTTATAGAGTTCTAATGACAGTGTTCAAATACATAACATTAGACTAATGTTAGCCAGCTTATACAGTTTTATGATTCAGTACGCTAGTTCGTATTTATTTGAGATACATTATGGTTTTTTATTAATCGAGCAGCAGAAAAATAATCTTTATATTAATTGTCCAATTAGTCGTTAGATTAGTCGACTAATCGATAAAATAATCGCCCAACTAATAGTTTTGTTAATAATCGTTTACCCCAGCCCTAATACATACTGGGAACTATATTCTCAGAAGGCGAAGCACTGCTACTTGGGCGGAGTGATTTGCTCCCAGCACCTGAGAAGCCCCGTGGTTAGGAGCAGAGAGTAACTGGCGGAGTGATTAGCACAACACTCTGAGCAAACTCTCTCTCTGCGTTATTTTGTCACTTACTGGGAGCAGTATGCTAGCTGGAGCCATTTACTTCCAGCCTTTGTGCTAAGCTAGGCTAGCGGTGTGTGTGTCAGACAGAGTTACGGGACGCACAGAGATGAAAAGGGTATGTGTGAACTTATCTAACTCTGGGGGATACGGTGAATAAGCTAAAGTCACAAAAAGTTGTCGTGTTCCTTTAATTTCCAGATCAGAAGAAAGCAGACATTGATTACTGTACTATGCAGTGATATTAAAATGTTTATCTTGAAAATGTGAAAAGAATATTTGATGTTGAAATGTGGATCCCTGTTACTTGGCTGTAAAGTGTAACATAAGTAATAAACACAGAAAGTACAGTTTGGGAGGATGCATAAAACTAAACACTTGCATTAATTTGTAAAGTGCTGTATTATGTATGTCCTGCTTGGATTTTTTTGTTTCTTTTGTCAGACTGAATGTTTCTTTTGACTTATGGAGCAATTGCACACAATAAATGTGAAAATGTAACATGTTTTTGTCTTTGACTGTTTATTCAATAGAATTAAGGTAATGTAAGATAGTTATGTAAAGCAAGTAACAACAATTTATTTGAAATGAGTAAAGTTTATTTAATACACAATCTTAAATCACAGATGATCAGTTCACATAACGATTATTTAATTCATTCACGTCAACTGAACGTGACGCTGAAGCTTAAATAAAATGTTAACTTTTACGTTGGATTTATGTGATTAAATTGGATGGAAAATTGACACGTAATTGAAATACATAAGTTTTAACTTTTGGGGTTAAATATTTTTTTGAGTGCCTCGTACATAGTTAAAAGTAAAACAATGATTACAATATCATAATAGACAATACACCTCGCACACCACTACGCACATAAAGAATGAACTTACAATTGAACTGACATTTACCAACTTGCTTCTCCTCCTCTCCAACTGTTTCGCACGCAGGAGACAGACGCAATGCTGCCGCGAATGTGATGCGAAATCTCACGTGAACCAGGAAATCCACAAAGAAAGCATAATAAATAAAAAGAAGTACGCTAATTAGATCGTTTTAATTTGGTAAACATTCAGATGTGTCCAAGTCAAATTGCCATTGAAAATTTAAGACCTTTCATAAGTAAAAATAAGACAGACTTTTTATGGTCTTAAATTTTTAAAATTTAATTTAAGACTTTTTAAGGATCCGCGGACACCCTGGATAAGATTTTATCAATATCAATGCCACTAACGATTCTGCTTATCGATCCGATTCTTTAACGATTCCCTTATCGATTACTTATAGCACTGTGTGGAAAAAAGTAGTCACTCTTTTTCAGGGGAAAAAAACAAGTGGTTTTATTTGTTTTAAAGCTTACACTTGAGTAAGGAAACTGTACGTTTTATGTAATAAATGGAACCTTATTGTAAAGTGTTACCGATTAGTTATACACCGATTAAACGTACCGTGAGTTCAGTGTTGGAAAGATCAGTTGTTTTAACCATTCATTAAAACGAATCGGTTCAAATGAGTCATTAGTTCGCGAATTGCACGTGTCATTATCGGACGTGTGCCGGCAGTTGGACGGACATCCCACAAGATGTGTCGTCACAGAAAACATTTCATCACTGGATCGTTATTTTCGTTTATTTAAAGTGTGGTTTATGTCAGCTGAATGTGCAGAACGCTTTTCAGAGAAGATAAGGTATTTTAGCACAATTCACACCCAGCGGTAGCCAAAATCAGGAAAAACAAATCTCCGAATTCTCCACATGAAACTTTAGTCTCCCGAACTTACCATTGTGTCGTTTATTTTGATTAATATGTGCGAGGGAGAGAGAGCAAGACAGCGCTTAGTTTTGAGACGATGAACCCGCCAGAGTGTGCGCGCGCGCGGCCAGGGCTCTCCCTCTTTCTGCCCTGTCACAAGCGCAGCAGTTCATCTACATTACTCAACGATCAAATAAGACTTTGGCGGTACAAAAATTAGATTTGGATGCCGTGCTATGGTGCTTGATAAAGGAAAAAAGGGACAGTTGTGAGTTCACGGTCTGTATATACTATGGCTGACTCAGAGCAGGAGCATCGATAAGAGGACTCGTTAACATTGAGGGCATACAATATCGATGGATCGTTAAACTCAGAACCGGTTCTCGATTCCCATCCCTAGTTAATCGTAAACAATTTGTATCCTTCCAATTCTACATCTTGTACTTTCTCATTATCAAGCCAAGTCTCTGACACAGGAATCACATTAAATTTGTTAAACTGGCACAAGTAATCCTTAATTTCCACTATTCACCAATGGAGTGAATTAAGAAAATATACAGGCCCAAAAAATCCTATCATTCATTAAAGCTGCAGTCCGTAGCATTTTCCCTTTTTGTCGCCATCTCTGTTAGAAATCTGTAACTGCAGTGATTC
The DNA here is from genome assembly GCA_036326025.1 of Chrosomus eos. Taxonomy (NCBI): domain Eukaryota; kingdom Metazoa; phylum Chordata; class Actinopteri; order Cypriniformes; family Leuciscidae; genus Chrosomus; species Chrosomus eos. Next base: position 103,111 of record JAZAVI010000406.1, on the reverse strand, counting down.
GCGGAATTATCATCTTTACGTGGGTTGTAAATCGGCATGAAACAGCGCGGATGAACACAGTGTTTTGAGGCGAGTGCTGCTGTCAATCACCGCGCTGTGTGGATACTGGCATTCAGAATCACAGATTCACGTTTTGAAAGTTTGACCAACATAAGAATTTTCACCGGAAAATTTCTTCTGAACAAGTAAGTAACATCCATTTTTGTTCTGATCAACTAAGGGGGGAAAAGCATTCGACATGACGATCGTTAGATTTAATCAGCGCGATTTACAGCAACCGTGCAAATCATAGACTACTTTGTTCTCAAATTGTTCATGTTAACAACATCAGCATTGCGTGACTAACGTTATTTAATGTGTTTTATGATTACCTGTGTAGTTCAGAATTCATATTCTCCATAATAGCTAAACGAGAAAGGCACAACAAAGGAAACTCCATAACTGTGTGAATTAAGAAAATGTACTGTTACACGATTGAACTATTGAAATGTCTAACTTGTTCAGCAGAAAAAAGCCGTCTCTTCTTTCGTTTCGAACCCCTTCGGGAGTTCACGCACCTCAAAAGCCCCACCGATGTGTATCCTTGTGTTCGCATGAGACGGTTTCTTTCTCTTTCCACCTTAAATCCGAAGTACGAAGTCTTTTGGGTTTTATAACTGGTTAATCTCCAGTTGACACTGATGATTGTTGTTTGGATCTTTCTGGATCCACCATGAGTTTAATCATGTAAAGTGCTGCGAGAAAAACCTATCTCTACATCTCCTCACGCGCAGTATAGCCGGCTAGCCGAAACTCCTTCTTTATGTGTACGGATGTGACGTAATGACGCAAAGACATGCTCGAATTTCCCGCGAAAACCCACCAGTACCACTGGAATTAAAATCATTATTACAAGCTAACCGTTTTGAATCTAGCTATGGCAAGCAGATAGTTTTGAACACTGGCTGAAGATGTTTTTTTTTTTAAATAATTAATTTGTATTATTTTTAACTTAAAAATGCTACGGACAGCAGCTTTAAACAGCATTATTTTCGATATAAATATTTGTCATTATGACACTAGGATCGAATGAAACTAACCTGTTTGTTCCTCAGTATCTTCATGTTTCACGCTGAACACTTCTTCAATCTTTATGTCTTCACTCTCCTCTTTAATAAACGCCATCTTTATAATAGTGTCACGTGGATCTCAGATGTTTCTCCAGGAGTTTTCCTGTGTGTTTGAAAAATGTTCATGTTTAAGATGAGAATAATGAACAGAAAGAGAAATAAATCCACAGTAATGTCGCGTTCCAGGCAACCTGTAACCCGTGTTTTTTCAACTCGTAACTGGGAGTACACCGATCTAGTACGAATTCACTGGTGGGAAGTCACGGGTTTGACTGCCGTTCCAGTGCACTTTCACGGTATAAGGTTGGAAAAACACGGGTTACAGGTTGCCTGGAACGCGGCATTAATCTCTGAGTGTGTCTCAATCAGCTCTAGTTCAGTAGTTCAGCGCACTGGTGAGGGAGTCAGTCAGAGAGAGAGTTAATGGACTTACATCAACTGATCAGACAAAAATCACTCAAAACAAGCAGTGAAAATTAATAAAAGAGCAAATAGACACTTCATATTTAGGCATTTATGATGTATAAATGATTTTGAATGATTTGTAGACTACATTTAATAGATTACACTTTCATGAAAACATCTGCTATTGGTTTGTAAAAGTTGTCATTACATGTGTGTGTTTGTGTTCTCGTTGCATTTACACTGTTTTAGGCAGTTCGAGCGACTCGAATCAGTGAATCGTTTTGCGGAGCGATTGGTTCAATTGACTCGGTGTAAAAGAAGAAAACATCTGTTTCTCCTTCACTACTTGCCAGCTGCCGAATTCATTTTTACGATAAAATGATTGACTATATGTGGAACGAAATGAGACGCGCCTTTTCTGATTTATTAGGACTGTAATACCTAGTCATAGTAAACAAATCACCAACGTGCTTAAGCGCTTTATTCACAAAACATCGTCCGTTATGTTCACATAAATAATAACAATGTTTCGTTCACTAATAAATCATTAATGAAAATGGTTTAGCGGTTTTTGTGTTGATATAAACGTTTTACAACAAACCTTTCTTCAGGCCAAACACAACACCAGCAGGAACGCGACGCAGACATATGACGTCACATCGCCAGACCAAAATAAAAGTCTTCTTCTTCTTCTTCTTCTTCTGTTAATTTTTTTTGGCAGTTTACAGTCAAAGTGTATTACCGCCATCTACTGGGCTGAGATGCAAAAAAAAAAAAAAGAAAAAAAAAATAATCAAATCCTATTTGCTAGTTTTGTTTCTTTGATAAATGTTATCATAGCATTAGTGATGTTTCCTGATCTATTCTCACATAATAATGTTTCTAACGAAAAGGCTTTTTTTCTGCATTCACTTCCCTCTTCAGTTTTTCTCTTTGTCTGGAGAATCTTATGCACCTTAAAAGAACATGATCTACATCCTCACTCACTCCACATATCTCACATTTTCCAGATGGATGTTTATGTATAATGTGTAAGCTATTATTTAAACCAGTATGGCCTATTTTCATTCTTGTAAACCAAACCTCTTCATGTCTGTTTAGATAACTATGTTTGCTACTTGAAATATCTTTAGGGTGGCCATTTCCATAACACCAAAAAGTAGGACACATATATTTTGGCGATCGGTGGTTTTGTTGACGGGGGGGGGGGGTCTCGGTTTGGAGCACATACAGTATGTTCTGTCTCGCACGCGCGGCTCTAGAGATTTGAACTAAGGCCGGTGACTAGGGTGGCCATTTCCATAACACCAAAAAGGAGGACACATATATTTTGGGGGGGGGGGGGGGGGGGGGGGGGGGGGGGGGGGGTTTCACGCCCTCACGGTTCGGAGCACATAGCCTACAGTATGTTCTGTCTCGCATGCGCGGCTCTAGATTCCAAGATATTTTAACTAATTTACGGGCATCAGAGAGCCGCTATCATTATGCGGGCTTTTTATAGGTTAATTTTTTTCAACAATTCAGCGCAACTCCAAAAAGGAGGACAAATGAGTGTCCGGCTTGAGGCTGCGCCGGACGCCGGACAGGGGGTTTAAAATCCGGACTGTCCGGCCAAAATCCGGACGTATGGCCACCCTACCGGTGACACACTGGCTGCGTGGCGTGCGCGTCTCAGCTGCGTGGCGTGTCCGTTTTTATTTCGGCTCCCATGTTAACAGGTGAGCTTGCACACTGCCTGCGTGACACGCGCGTCTCATGCTAGAAATAGAACCGACACCTATTTTTCACGCGACATGCAAGCGTGTGGGAAGCGTTTCCAGGCAAAATACAATAGGAAAATATGTTTCTATGTTATTTTGTACACGAATACATATTAATAAATTACTTTTTTGACAAATCCAGATATAAATATAGGCCTCATTTAAAAATAAATAAATAGCTAGGCCTAATTATCAATTTTCAAATATTGCACCTGTCAAGACAGAACGAAATATTCTGTAGTCTATTTTGACTACAGGCTTCCACAACTCTCTCCCATATGTTGAACAAGGGTGATGCGTGTCAGCAGCGCCGCGTCAGACACGCTTCTGATGTGCAAAGACACAGAAAACGCCACGCTCACGCCACGCAGCCAGTGTGTCTCCGGCCTAATTTAGGGGAATCAGAGAGCCGCTATCATTATGCGGGCTTTTTATAGGTTAATTTTTTTCAACAATTCAGCGCAACTCCAAAAAGGAGGACAAATGAGTGTCCGGCTTGAGGCTGCGCCGGACGCCGGACAGGGGGCTTAAAATCCGGACTGTCCGGCCAAAATCCGGACGTATGGCCACCCTAAATATCTTTTTGTATATTGTATAAGTGTCTACCTTTCTTCTCCTTATCCCATTTAGCTTGCCATATCTTGTTTACTTTTTGTTTAATGAGTACCTTAACTTCTGATTTACTGAGTGGAATGCTTAATTGAATTTCCTCTTCTTTGGTTGCCTCTTTTGCCAGCTTGTCTGCTTCCTCATTACCATCAACTCCTTTATGGGCAGGAACCCATACAAACTGGATTGATATTCCCTGCTGACTAATTGCAAATATGATATTATTAATTTCAATCAATAAGTCCTGTCGACATGATGATTGTCCATTTTGAATGGATGTGAGAGATGACATAGAATCCGAACAAATAACTGCTTTAGGGGGCCTAACTTCCTCTATCCACTGCAGTGCCATAATAATGGCTGTCATTTCAGCTGCAAATATGGACAGATGATCTGATGTTCTTTTTTTAATTGAGATTTTGTAATCAGGGATGTAAGCTGCAATACCCGTTTTGCCCTCTGAGTCTTTGGATGCATCTGTATATATCTGTGTTGTATTATAGTACCTACTTTCTAAATAATGCTCTATATTCTGATACACTCCTATATTTATCTCTTTAGTTTCCATGTTCACCATCGGGAAACAAAACAACCAAGGTGGAGTTGTTCCTAGGGGCACAGTCTTGCTACAAATAATATGATCTATTTCTAATTGATTTGCTAGTTTGTTAGCATCCCAACCAAAGCTACAAATCTGGGATCTTCCATAGTCCCAACACTCATTAAGAACTTTCTTAGTAGGGTGTGACGCATCCTGTCCATTTAAATTAATCCAGTACGCCATACTCAGCTTAAGACGTCTGAGATTTAGAGGCATTTCTCCTGTTTGTACTTGCAACGCTGGTATCGAAGAAGTTCTAAATGCTCCACAACATATCCGCAGACTTTTAGCCTGCATTCTATTGAGTTCATTAAGTAATGTCTTAGATGCTGAACAAAATAAAAGTCCCTTTCACTCCCTGCAGTCTAAAATCACACACACACACACACACACACACACACACACACACACACACACACACACACACACACACACACACACACACACACACACACACACACACACACACACACACACACACACAGATAAACTGGCAAGACTGCAACAGCAAATTTGTAGAATATGCAAAATAAAATTGTTTTAAAATAAATTTATTTTACCAAATGAGTTCCTGATATCTAGTCCATATTCAACAATAAATAAAATAATTAGAGTTTATGTATATAGTTAAAATAATGTTTATTATAATTATTATTATTATTATTAACATTTTATTTTTTAACCTAGAGTTTGATAATGATTGTTTGCTGTCATGTTATTTTATGTTTATTTCTGTTCGATCATAATTGCTGTTCCCTTCTGAAGTTTTTATTACATATTGAATTAAAATTAATAAAAAATACCAATTTATTGCAAAATGTCTGTATAAAGTGTTTTGAATTATCACTAACCATCCCTTATTTTGTTCAATGATTTGAATGATCAAATACTGAGTAACAAAAATGTTTGCATCGTGTTCCCTTTCTAACCAAATATTATTGTTTGATTGTAATCATAATGCAAAACCTAATACTTATCTAAAAATTAAATGTAAATGTAAAAAAAATTAAAAGTAGTCTTTTCAGTTTTCAGTTCAGTTTCAGTTTCAGTTTATTCACAATACCTCTTCAAGCATTACAATAATACATTTTTAAAGGTACAGAGTAGATTGGGTACAGCGAAATGGGTCTCCCAAAGAAGCACAAAAAGCTTATAAGTAGGAGCCCATAGTTCCTGAATGGGTAGGTACTGACAAGGTACAGTGAGACACAATAAATACACACAAAATATACCATGACATATGTTACAACAACATACTCACTCATACAAACATACGTCCCAGTAATCCATGAGAAACAAGTTTTGAATACTTTTAGAATATCTAAATATATATCTAAATAAAAACAAACGAATAAGATAGAGAAATCATGTCTAAAACAACAATAAGAATCAAAAAGCCTTTCTATGTATTTATATAGGCAGCCTACAGGCCGTTAAGGACATTGCACACATTTATATATTTTTAAAGGGCATATTGCAGGTTAGAGGACCCAATGAGTCAATGTATAGAAAAACAATGTAGTAACTAGATTTTCTTTAAAATATACTTATAAATGCGCTACATTGGCTTCTGGAGTCGTTTTTGTGAGAGAATTTTACTTCCGCATCTGAAAATGGGCGTAACGCGTGAGCAGGGACAGGCCAGGATTAATGTTAGACAGAACAACGCTCAGAGGAGACACACATTATTGCAGAAGTATTATTATAAAAAAAACTTGTGTGGAGTGAGTGTGCGCAGCCGCAGTTTATTGCATCACTTAATCGCGTGTCTTTTTGATTAGTCTAGCTGTCAGATACTGAGTAAACATTAAAAGAAACATGTTTACTATTCATTCTGCCCTGGATGTTTTTTTAACGAAGAAATTAAATAATAGCAATCAGGAGAATGGAAGCAGCAATAAAAAAATGAGGACGGTATGCTGTCGGCAAAACATTAGACCAATATGCAATAAAAACTGAACTGACAACAAAAAGATAAGGCATATCTGTTTTTATATTTAATAGGCCTACTGTTCACTGTGAGTTTTAATTAATAGTGTAATGGAGTTAATAGTGCATCGTTCATTCTGTTTGGTAAAATGTGAGGTGTATATCGTTCGGTAATGTTGTTGATCTACATGCACAGAGTAATGGGGAATACTCTAGGTTTGTGAAACACTGAGAGACCACTGCTAGCTTATAGATATACACGTTCGCTAACGATATACATTGTGCTCACAATATTGTACAGATTATTACCGTCGTATATCAGTTAATAGCAAAGCTATTATTGGTCATCTAGGAGGAATTTACCAATAACAGAAACTATAAGCTTTGATCAGGCGCTTTGATCATATCCGTCCAGAATAATGTTATGTGATATAACTTAGTGGTTTCTCATCGAGAGACAGAGATATTTTTTATTCCTGATATACACGTTTTTGTTCCTCCGATCTGGTGTACACTACACACACGATCACGTTTCTCGAAGCCGATGCGGGAGAGAAATCCCGTCTCTTCAGCTGCACAAACCGCACACAGGCACGAAAGATACACCGTCCTTTTTCCTGTTAGAAACCTGTGGAATCGATGTCCTGACACAGCCCGGAGTTTTTGCAACCTCCACAAACACAATAATTTACCATGACCATGATAAATTAAAATACAGAAACTACAGAAAACACTGATTCCCCACGGCTCTTACTGACTGTTTTAATTCAATGCCACGAGAACAAGAGGTTTTACAGATTCACAATATCACATTAACATTAGCTGCCAGAAAATAAAAAATACAAAAAAAGTTTTACATAAAATCCACTGCTTTCAAAGCATTACATGTTTTCATTGCTTTTTTGTTTTTAGTTTGTTCCAAAAGATGTACATATAATGTGAAGTAATTTATAAAATGTGAAAAACAGCCCAATTCTTTTTATGTATATGGTATTTTCCTAATAAAACAAATAACTGTATAATATGTTGTTCTTTCAAATAGTCATTCTGAGTATAAAAAAGCACATTTACCTGCTCTTACTGAATACAAACCTATCTGCGCTGCTGAGGCTCCCTTCCTCTCGTGACGTAAAATGACGCGATGATGAAAAAAAGCGGTTTTTACCAGCAGTCAAAGAAACGCTCACTTTATCTACTAAATTTGTGCCCTTATGTCGTTTTAAAACATTTTAAATCATTACCTTTTCATATGGTATTTTCATACAAGGTTATATATTAATTTAGTTTTTTTTTTTTACCTGCAATATGCTCTTTAAAGCCACTGGATGGCGGTCTTCTCACTTGAATTTTTTTGTGCATGCAGCCTGCACCCTATTTTGATATGAAATGTTGCATTTATTAAAAAAATGTTTTTTTTTTAATAATAAAAATATATATATATTAATTCTAATGGAAAAAATAGCTCATAAAAATTATATAATTAATGCAAAGTATCATAAAAAACTCTAAAAATTCTAAATAATAATAAGAAAATATTATAGAACAAAAATATATTTGAATGGTTATCCTGGGAAAAAATAAAGTTAAATTTTAAGGCTTCGTCCGTTTTTGACCGGGAGGAAGCAAGTGTTACCTATTTACGAAGAAGCCCAGAGGGGTAGTATGCACTCCAGGAGGCTAGGTGGCGATGTGAAGCACAGCCACACAACAACACCAATATCTGAGAATATTTTGTACAGCTGCTGAAAAGTCTCTTGTACGTTTATCAGAGCTGCTAGGGCAACTTGAAGGTCCGACGTATGGAAATAATCCGACATGTTGGTTGTTATTTCCCTGTACTGGTGCATGGCTGTGACGTAAACGCGTACGCGACGAGAGCCACCATGAGCAGATTTGTGTTTTTACCATTTAGAGAGAGAGAGAGATGATTTTCAAAATTACTTTTATTACAATAGAAAATACTAACCATTAAAACATTTTTTCACAGTTAATTATTTTTTACAAACTTAAAACAAAACACAACTCTCTGTTTACAACTGAACACAAGGCTTCTATTAAAATGACTATATGGCAATGAGAAACAGGCTCTGAAACATGGTTTCATTGAAGAGAGAGAGAGAGAGAGAGAGAGAGAGAGAGAGAGAGAGAGAGAGAGAGAGAGAGAGAGAGAGAGAGAGAGAGAGAGAGAGAGAGAGAGAGAGAACACCAAGGAAAACTAGACCAATACACCATTTCCCCAACAACACAAGGCAAATACACTTCCACATAACAACATGTTAAATCATGGACATTGGTTGTATCAGTGATTTCAGGCCCAAAAAAGGCCCAAACATAAATGGATCATTCATCTAATCTTTCCTTACGATCCGCTAGCTGCCCACCCCATAAGCAGGCCGTCAAAAAACGCGTCTCTGTAGGCAGCCTAGGCTCTGAGATCTGCACATAAAAACAATTATGCCACTCCCTGGCATATTTAAGGTGGAGTTCATGCCACCTGGGTATGTGCCTTTGTCATTGCCACCTTTGTTTGGGTGCGCGCGCATCTCTGCTGGAGGTATGTACCTAGCTGTTTGGCTAATGTTGCTGCTAGTACACATGCACTATTAAAGTGGAAGTGTATATGTGTTAGCCAGACTAGGGTCCGGATTTGTGCGACGTTGCTGTTGGGTGCAGGCTGTCCTCATCACAGGTATGTTACTGCTAACGGATTACTGTTAGTTTTGGTTTGATCTCCGGTAACCTATGTTTCCATCATAGTACAGCTTAAGGTGGGCGTACACGGTGCGGATTCTGACGGTCGGAAGATCGTATGTCCACGCACACTTTACGAGTGAGTTTATCCGAAAATCGTATGGAGGCAGTGATATACGACATGATTTTACGACCTGCTGAATTCCGAAGAAATCGCACGAAGTTCCGCGCCAAAAAATCTGCTCTCTCATAACTGCATATAAAATATTGATACAAAGCCGTGACTATTTTGCTACATATTTCAGCACCGGGAAACGGACATCCGGTCACCCTTTTGTGTGTGTGTGTGTGTGTGTGAATGAGTTAAAAAACGTAGTTATGGTACACATTCAAAAATAAAATTGAAAGCTCTCTGAATGATTAATTAGCCGTTTAAACCACCTCATATGAGTGTTTGCAATTAATTTTGCTGCGAGAAGCTAGTGCAGTGAACGGGGCTCGAGCGCGCGTGAGTGAGGGCGCGGTTGCCAGATCCACATAATGGGAAGGTGGTAGTCTTCTGGACTTGTTTTTCTGATTAATGTCACACTTTAGGAAGTTATTAAAGTGGAAAGTTGCATGTTAGTGTTAGTGATATATTAATCTTATTTCCAAAACACAAGCTTTGAACTTTATTTCGGAGTTTTATATATTTTTTGTTTTTGCTTGTTTTTCGTAGCAATATCTGGCAGCATTTTACTGTCGGCATTAATAATAATAATAATAAAAAGCTTAGGCTGTAATTGCTGACAGGAAGATACCACATTCGGTAAGACAAACGCAATGATCATCGTGATTATCTGTAAGAAATGTCAAAAACAATAGCATACAGATATGTTACAGAATTAAATATGTCAAATAGGCCTACATGGCCAGCAGGAACACGGCAGGAAGATGGCTCATGCTGTTTAGTTAACCTTTCACAAAGTCATCATAAACACATTAAAGGGTTAGTTCACCCAAAAATGAAAATTCTGTCAGTATTCACTCTCCCTCATGTTGTTCCAAACCTCTATGTGTTTATTTGTTCTGCTGAACACAAAGGAAGATATTTGGAAGAATGTTTTAATCAAACAGATCTCATTCCCCATTGACTACCATAGTATGTATTTTTCCTACTATGGTAGTCAATGGGGAATGAGATCTGTGTGATTAAAACATTCTTCCAAATATCTTTCTTTGTGTTCAGCAGAACAAATAAACACATAGAGATTTGGAACAACATGAGGGTGAGTAAATACTGACAGAATTTTCATTTTTGGGTGAACTAACCCTTTAATTGAAGCAGTGTTTCTAGTAGTCCACACCATTTTTGTCTTTCTTCTTCTGTGGATTTCCCATATTTCCTCAGCACCTGATTGGTCAAATTCAGATAGATAGACAAATCTGCTCATTCAACCGCACACACCTCACGAATTCAAGCCGACAGCTCCCGAACTTTTTCGACATGCTTAAAAATTATCGGGAGGTCGAGAGGTGCTCGGCTCTGCTCGTATCTTCTTCGCACACGATACGAGCCGCGACATGCAAGCATAACCGATCTCCACGCGATTACTCCCGAGTGAAATTAATCATCTGCGAGCTCGTAAAACAGCAAAAAATCGCACCGTGTACGCCCGCCTTTATGTGTTTGGTCAGATGAAACACCGGGACAATTGCGGTTTGCCTATTATAAACAAGGCTGTGAGTAGCTGAGTCTTCTGTGGGTCTAGCCATTGGAAAGGTAAATTTAATCACTGATTTTTACAGGTTGTTTTGTTTTTTAATACATTCATTAATTGTTTGTTTTCTTTAGTGTGTCAAGCCGCTCCTGAGCGGTTCATCTCGGTGGACTGCGGGGCAAAATGCTCCAGACTTCTTCGTTGAGACTGCACTGTTTTGTTCTGCTGTCATTAATCCTACTATGTGATCGTTTTATTATTTTGATGCATTTCTCGATTTCTTTTCTTTAGTTTATTTTGTTGAAGCTTGTTTTAAGCCAATGTTGGTGGTCTAAGTGAGTGGCTAGTCTCAGAGCCGTCATTCAACGCGAGACGTGCTATCAATTGTGTAATTTAGCCCCTTCCTTTTGTAATATTGCCACCAGCATTTTGGTTATTTTGCTCTTCGACCAGTGCTTTTCTTAAAGACTGTGAAGAAATGAGCTACATTCTGTTTTGGATTTGTTTTCTGTGATTTAATTCATTGTTCTCATTTTGTATTTCACTTTATTTCTTCTGTTTTCTATAGCATTTGGCTGCGCTAATGTTTATGCTAATGTGAATTCCTTGGGAAACACTAGCCGGTTTAACTTCTGTGACCAGTAATCTGCCAAGTGTTGGCTTCTTTTATAGTCAGAATTTGTTCTACTATAATTTGTGGTGTCTGCAGCTAATTGTGAAATTGTATTGTGCCCTTTTTTTGTTTCTTTCAGGAGCTGAAGGCACCAGGGGGTGTGGGGAAGCTAGCTGGTTGTGCCCTTTCTGGTGGTGGTGTTTCCTTCACCGAGTGTTTTCTTCCATTGGCACCTGCGTTTCTTTCACTTAGCTAGTGTGAGAGTGTTTGTGAGGAGTGGAGTTTTGTGAGTGGTGTGCTCACTGCCCAGCTAGCTCCCTACTGGTAAGCCTTTTGTTTTGGACGCACACTGAAGTAGTCAAGTCAAGTCAAATATATGTGACCAGGGGCCTCATTTATAAAACTTTGCATAGGATTTGCGTCAGAAGTGGCGTACGGATGAAACATAGGACGTGCGTACGTACAAAAATATTCGGATTTATAAAACCGTGCGCACGCACATCCTACGCAGATTTCCCTTAATAAATCACAACCAATTCTAAATGTAGCGCAGCTTTTGCGGCTTCATGTCACGCCCATAGCTGCCCATAAATAGTCCGTGAAACGCCCATAGTTGCCCATAAATAGTCCGTGAAATGCCCACAATTTAATATGCATCGATTGCGAAATCATGGCAAATACAGAGAGGAAAAACCAAGAAACTTAACTTCACTCAATGTCAAGTAGAAATTATCGTTGGCGAGGTGGGAAAGAGGAGTAAAATGTTGTTTGGAGGGCACAGTGTGGGCTTTACTAATGCCAAAAAGGCACTTGAGTGGCAAAAGGTTGCAGACGCCGTTAATGCTGCAGCCTCACAACCTCGGACCGTGGCCGAAATAAAACAGAAATGGTCGGACATCAAAGTCGATGCAAAAAAGCGTCTAGCGCTCCATTATTGTGATGGCATAGGCCTAATGGCATTTTATTTCCATCCATTTGATTGCATCTGACAAGCTACAGATGTGTTATGAGGATGAATTGCATAACATGCCAATATTATTGCAGAACATATTTCACTTTTCTTTTTGCAAATATGTGTTAATTTCAATTTCTGTAATCTTCGTTTGATTTTGTTTGTTTTACACTGCAGATCGATCAAACGGGTGTTCGTGTAGTAGGCTGTTAATTGTAGGCTAATACTTGCTTTGTGAAGTCTTCATTTTATTTATGAGAGGCAGTATTGCCATTTCTTTAACATAACGGTCTACACTCTCTCACACTTTCACGTGTTTCTTCCATCTGCCGACGGTGTCGCCATTTCTCATTTCACCCGTTTTTGTGCGTACGCCTGGGTCAGAGCGTGCGTGAAGGACCGCACATTTTCCCGCCAAGTTTGCTTTTTATAAATACCAATTATTGCGTAGAGAGCGGCGTACGCCTTCTTTTGTGCGCACGCAACGTTTATAAATGAGGCCCCAGTTACGGAAACTAGGGACACAAGTCGGTTCTGGGGCATTTCGAGTTATTCAAGGATTCTGAAAGTGTAGTCTCCAAGCTTTCCAACGATGTGTAACACATGGAATTCTGATAATATTTGGAGAAGTTGTGGCCATTTGAAGGTAGGCACTCAAAAAAACTAAAAGCGGAGAAAATCGCCTCTAAAGATCTGCAGTTCTCACCTCTCTCTGCAGCTGGGAGTGACAATAGGGCTCATTTACATCTCATTTAGATAAGCCATACCCCCTGTAAAGCTGTAAAGCACAAGCACAGGGGGAGCAAAAAGGTCAGGAAAATGTGCCATCAAAGAAAAGAAAAAAAGTTTGCAAACAGGCAACTCTTATGTAGCCTACACTGAATAAAAAATAAGATAAACTCTAGAGAATGTTAAGAAATATGTTGTGCTTTTACTTTTAAAAATGTTGATAACGTTACAGTTAATGCTTACAAACATTGAAGATTTTGAATACAGAAGTTACATTTGTAATGGTGTATTTTCATTTAGATGTGGTATTATTATTTGTGCAGTTGGTAAGATTAATTACTGCATAAATTAATTAAGATTATTAAGTAATAAATTCATTTTAAGACAGCATGGAATAGATGGTAGAATATGCTGTTAGCTGTAATTTGGATGGTATAGTATCATGAGCCACAGATAAAGTCTTGTGACACTCATGGCAGGCGTTATTGTTGTCGAGTTTCTGCGTGCCGATTGCTTTGGGCCGGGCCTAGTCAAAGTCCAGGGCCGTTTTTTTAGACCCAGTCCGTCCCTGTATATACATACAGTATCGGAGTATGAATCAGAATAGATTTTATTGCCATTGTCAATGAAAGGTTTTACAGACTAGGAATTTTCTTCGGTGTACTCATGCAACATGAAACACAAACTTTTGCTAATGATAAAAAATAAGCAATAAACTGGTTGATTGATATATTCTTTTTTTATTTTCCATAATCAAATCAATCAAACATTGTTTAGAGTGCTTTTCATACAAGAATGTAAAACCAAATTCAGGTGGTTGGTTGATAAAGTGACATTGAAGGTGTTGTAAACAAGAAAAAAGGTCTTTGTGACACAGTCCAATGAAATTACATTCGCATCCACTTCTGTGGACTCTTCTGTGTTGTGATCCTTGGCGCTGGGCATGTGATGTCTCTTGCCTCGTCAGCACAGAATGTCCTGATTTTTTCATATAGATAGGTCTGCCTGTCAATTTTCAGTCCAGGTGGGGCCAGGACAGGAAGACCGTCGATAGGGGGCAGATCTGCTCCGTCACGCAGTAGCTGATATTCGACAGGTTGTGCATCACGGTGACTTTTTGCAAGCACCACACCTGGTCTCTTGGCGTCAAAGCTGTGACAGAAAAAGCACATAAGACATTTTAAACATGGCAAAGTATTTTCTTATAAAAAACTGTAATGTGTATGTTGTTGCTATGTTATATTGTATGTACACAATGTGAAAGTTTCAATTACCTGAAGTGCTGATAACTCTTGATCTGTGGGAGTCTACGGAAGTGGCGAGTCAGATGCTGCTGCCAGTCAAAGTCAGGACTAAAACTTTGCCCTCTGCCGTTCCAACAAGCTGTGGGATATTGAGGTGACTCACAGGAGAGCTGTTTTCCACAACCTTATGACAAAAAAGAGAAGAGAGGAAGAAAAAAAAGATCTTCAGTTAAATGTTTCATTGAAGCAGAACAGAAAACAGCACTGAAGTCATTAAAGCAAAGTAAAGTTAAAGTACTTCAGCGATGTCTGCCAAAGTGTTGACTCTTGTCTTCATGTAGGCTTGCTTGATGAGTCCAAAGCCACAGTCAGGGGAAAACTTGGTGTGGCCAGCAATAAGGAAGTGGATTTCAATTTTATCGTAAAGCTTGTGTCCAACCCGCCAGGCAAGGTACCAGAGCATGAAGTTGTTCTTGTTCTGCCCACTGCAGTTGTCACAATGAAGATCCACCTCTGTTTCTCCAACTCCAAAGTTGCCGAAGAAATTATGCATGTAGCTGATGACTTCATTGCTTCCCTTAGTAGATGACATGCCTTCATCAATCAGGTAATTCACCTGTTTCTGCAGCCCTTCACATGAAACACCAAATAGGCCACATTTCCGTGGGGTCAGGAAGTACATTGGTCCTGGCTGGAGAGGTTTGAGGGAAAGTGTAACTGTAGGAGACAGAGGGAGAGAGGGAACTTGGATTAGATTAAATTAAATTTGCATCTATTCATAACTGTCTAATAAAGATAAAACTTACTATATTGATGCTATTCTGCATTTGCACTATTTATTCTCATGCACCAAATCACCCTTTAAGGGACATCAATAAAGTAAAGTGAAGTAAATGTGTGTGAAATATTACCTGCTGAGCAAAATCAAAACTATAATGCATCCTAATCTTCTTGCTTGCTGGTAGGGATGGTCCAAAAGACAGGTCAGAGCCAGAGCAAGTCTTTCTGCAGGCAGCAGTCATGTCGTTGTACACAGCCCTCTCTTTCTGCACAAGGGAAAGATGATCTTGTTGCTTCTTTACTGCTTCAGACTTTCTATCATCTGGGAGGTTTGCACTTCGTATCAGCTGCTCATTATTGCTTTGGCACTGCTAGCAGAGATCTGTGCGCGGCCGGCAACTTTTAATGTGTGGGAGAAGTCGGTTCCACAGTGCTTTGAAGCTGGTTTTACAAACTGCACGCTCACCTGAAAAACAGATATTGCTTATGGTTAATTGTATTGTAATTGCTAATAGTGCTCCGCATTATTTCACTTCATAAGCACTCAATTCTAAATCAATGTTTACACATACCAAGCTCCTTGGCAGACATCACGTAGAGACGCCACACTGAGGCCTTGGACACATGAGTTGGCAGCAACTTCACATGCCAATCCATATGCCCAGGCTGTCGGCCAGGCAGCATGATGGCATTGTCTTCTGCATAGTTTTTTATGAAGTCCACAACTCTGTTGATATCCTCAGGGCTGATGAACCTGGCTGGTGGACATGGCAGTGAGTGCTTCTTCCTCAAACGTGGTCTTGCCCCATTCTCCTCATAGTGTTTGACTATATCAGCCAGGGTGTCTCTAGGTGCGTTTCCATTACAGATTTGCGCAAATCTTTTGCGATTTTTTCTAAATGTCGATAAAAAACTATTGCGAAATGACAGCGTTTCCATTAACTGATGTTATGTGATACAACGTCCTTTTTTTCCTCTCGCGATAAGTCATTTAAACATCATGACAACGGGACATTACACATCCACACTAGACATTATTATTATTATTAATGGAAGGAGACGTGCATAGCATTTATCCAAGCATTAATGGCAGGGAAAGACCCTTATACTGCTAACGACATAAGGAGTTTCTGCTGCTCCGAGGTCTTGATTGTGGCATTTCCTTGAGGTTTAGAGTCCAGTATTCCTGTAGCCTATTTATAGTTTCTTTTATGAATTTAATAAAGAACTCTGTCCAAACTGTCAGTGTCCATTTGTGTCCATTCGTTTTTCCTTATTTAACCCGTATGCAAAACGAAAAATGAACGGTGGCTGTTTTTTAAAATGCAAAGGTTGAACACCATTTATTTTTTTTTTTGAACTGTAGGCTACACAAATGCTGCGCAAAAATAATAATATATCGACTAAATTCAGATGTTTATGACTTTTTGCCCCTTTATTAAACATTTATAATATTCCCAACTTAATACGAAAAAAAAGTCGATTCTAATGGGTTTCTAAGGCCAAATTAAAACCTGGAAATTATATTTTTCCGCAGTGCTGAACGAGAAGAGCCATATTTATGTCTCTGGAACCACAGCCTACAGAAAGGTGATTTAGGTGAGTTATAGGCTAATGATAATAAATGTGTCTGAAAAAATAACGAGGCATTTTAATTGTTTATTAATAAACTATTGTTTTCTAAATCAGTGTCGGCTAAAAACATATCAATTACCGCTGAGGCGCGCCGCGCGAATACACCTTTAGAGAGAAATAGGCACCTTTCATACGGATTACATCATCAGAAGGTATTAGCTTTCAATTCGAATTTGTTCGTTTTAAAGTGGACACTTCAAGCTTTAGCCCAGGCTATAGGCTACTTTGTTTCAGTTCTCGCGCTCCAGTTCACGGAGATCATGAAAGCGCATTATTGTTTTATTTATTTTACAAAAGCACAACGATTTCTTGTTATTGTGAGTTTACACAAATAAAATCATAGTTGCGAATAATGTATTATTATTTTCTGTATGACCAGAAATTATAGAGTAGGCCTATTTAAGTTGTTTCTACTGTTGATAGGAAAAAGCAAGTATTCGCGGCCGCGCCTCCGTGCCATGCAAGCTCAGCAAAAACATGGATATGCGTCAAAATCTTGTTTGTTTGTGATAATCTTAGCCCTGTATTATTATTGACTAACCATTATGAATGACATTTGACGAATTGCTTTGTTCCTTTTTTGGATTAAAGCGTCATTCTAAATATGTAGCCTAATAACTGTTATAATAATGATTATATTATTAGCCTATTATTATTTGCGTATACCACGGACCCCAAACACACCGCGTCTTCTAAGTCAGGTGATTGTTATTGCGCAAAAACTGTTTCCATTGCAGTTTGCGAAATATTCCTTTTTCGAATTGCCTGAAAAACCTCCTCATGCGAGCGTAAAAACTTTTTTGCGATAAATGGTAGTTTTTGCGAAATTGACGTGTTTCCATTGAGCGTAATTTCAATTCGCAATTTCAAATTGCGCAATTTGAAGGGTAATGGAAACGCGGCTTCTGCCAATGCTGAAAAAAGAAAAAACGTTTAACATCATGGTCTTGCTAACAGGCATCTTGTCACCTATATCAAAATGTATTGTACAAATTATAGGTACTTTTACTTTACTAAAGTAAATTTTATGATGAATACTTTTTACTTTTACTTGCTTTAGAGTTTGTATCTGTACTTCCTGGTTTAGTCTTGTTTTAGTCCTGGTTTAGACCTCAGTTAGTGGTTAGACCTGGTTCGAGTCAAATTATTAAAAATATCCTGTACATTAAACTCTTCATAAATACTTTTACTTTGACTTATAACGCACAGTTTACGGCTACGTATACTTTATAATTTTATTAAAGTAGGAATTTAATCTGATACATTTACGATTACGTTAGTAAATCCTTGGTAAGAATATTAAGTAGTACTTCCTCCACCACTGGCTAAAATTATTAGCATCACAATCAATTCAAGAATGCTAACAGGCAGGTTTACGTGGGCTAAGTTAAGTCATTAACACCAGTCAATTCAAGCAATTGAAGCATTATTCAAATTAATAGCAGAAGCTCACATTACCATCTTAAAGCACATTATAGTAATGGGGGTTTTAGCAAGTGATATGATGCTAACGTTACAATTAAAACGACAGTCCTGAGCTGAGCTAAACATGAGATAACGTGTACGTGTTCTTAGAATGAACAAAAAATGACAAACTTTGTTTATGGAAACTCACCCCATAAGAAACAGAAAAGTATTCTTGCAGATCTCGTTGCCTCCAATGAAATAAGTCGTTCGGGCACACTTTCTCTTTGTCGGGGTCTTCTTTGTGGATGTAACCATCTCCGAAGTTTGCACTGTGCGTCTGTTTGCCTCTAAATGTCCAATAATTCGCATGTCCTGCCACTCTTTTTCTGCAGCTAAAGAATCCAGCCGTATCTTGTACATAATGTCTGGAGAAAGCTTCTGGCTAAAAGACTGTCTCCCATGCAGAGTTTCTTTTCTCCTCGTGTAACATTTACAGTCAAAGTTACGGATTTTCCCCATTTCTCTATCTATATCCCCATCAAATGTTACTATCGATATAGCCTCTGATATCTTACGGTCCAACTCGTCTGACGCCAGTCCGATACATTCTTCCTCGTCTTCATCTTCGCTCAGTTGTAGATTAGGGATATTATTCAGTCGTATCATGCCACTTTCATCGTCGCTCAGATCGTCTTCAGAATCAGTGAACGCGTGTTCATAAGCATCCGGCTTGTCGAAGAAGTACTTCAAAACATTTTCGTTGTAACAGCCACGGTTCAGCTCGTCTGCGACAATCTTTGCGGCGTCCATCTTCATTGAATGTTGATATCAGATAGAGCAGGAGCAGAGCGCTGCATAGTAAGTAGCCACGCAGTTGGGGGGCGGGGCAAAGGCACAGGTGACTATTCAGTATGGAAATACACACAGACAATGACACGCCCCTACTGCATGCTAGAATCCCCGAAAAACAAGCCGATTTCAACCTCAAAATTTATGCTTTTAAATATTCCTAATACTGTTATCTCAAACATGGAGAGGCTTCTTCATGATCTCAACTAACAGATTCTGCAAAAAAGCGGAAATCACAAATTTTGGAAAAAAACACTTGTTTCTCATTCTGTTCGCAAGTTGTACTGCCGACTTGTGTCCCTGGTTTCTGTAACGGGTCACATTTACAGCTTTGTCCGTACGCAATGTTTCAGTAAGAATTCAACGCAAGTCTTTGTACATGAGGCCCCAGGTCTAAAATTTTTCTGATAGTCACACAAATTGGTTCACCAGCATTAACGGATAAACACATCATATCTGTCCATTCATTTGACACAGTTCTTACAACAGACATTTATTTCTTGAGGTTTGTAAAACGATTGGTATCAACAGCACATCTGTTTACAGTAACAGATACATTGGCACATTCATTAATAATCTTGTACAACAAGCTGGTCATCTCGCATCTAATACGTTAAGTAGACACTTTGCCAGACCAGTTGCAAAACACGTATTCCCCATGGCTGTGTTACTGTCAGGCAACTTGGACAACGCCTTTCCAGCTGTCCACAGCGTCATTGGCAATTTGTTCGCTGCTGACGTCCACAACTTTCTCTCTGACTTCACAAAGCTTTTCCACAATGAAAACTTCGTCACACAGTTCATGTAAAATCACCTCCACTATTTTACATGAAGGTCATGTTGTGATATCCAAGATCAATGCAAAATTTATCCAACCAACTGTTGTCGCAAGTTTGTGGGTGGGCTCCAGCGGCGTAGCATTGTCATCAGGCATCGCCGGGGCAGCCTCAGGGGTGTTGGTGTAGCAGTAGACTGTTGTAGATTCTTGAGACATGGTGAATGAATGTAGCAATTGTACCGACCTGCAGGCGTTTTTAATGGCTGTAATATGTGGGTGGGTTTAAGAGGCGGTCTTCAGTTCTGGGAACGCCCTGTTCGGGGTGAAACAATTTAATCTTTACAGAACTGTAACGGTTATACATGTCGCACCATCTAAACATCTTGTCAATGCCTGTAAATATGTTGTCAAGCATACGAACATCTTTCCACTGAAACAAAAATTTCATGTCGTAGCACGAGTGATGCTCAGATTCACGAATAGGCCACGCACGTTCGCCGAGCTTTGTCTTGTCGCTGCAGCAAAAAATATAAACACAATCGTCTGGTAACTTTTTACTATGGTCTCCGACCACACGAAATCTTGTGTCAGGAACCATCCCACTCGGCTATGTACAACGGATCATCACCGCAGTCGTTCAAATCTCTCCAAACGTAGTTGAAAAACAGAAACCAGTCTTTGTTGTGGAAAATCACACATGGGGTCTGTGATGTAAAATCGTCTTCAACATCTGCTGTGTAGAGTTTCACAGTACGCATCACTTTGTCAAACGCATATCTCACCACAACGACCCCCACATAATGAGAAATCACGTTTCACAAGAGCAGTGTCCTCATGAAGAAACTTTGTCAAGCTAACATTATGCTTTTTCCTTGGTGCAAAAGATAGATCTTCTCTCATTTCAACAGGTCCTCTTGTTGGCGAAATACACATAACCTTTCTAGAGGTATTAGGAGTTCTCGGAGCAGCCATTGTATCTGGAAAGTTGTAGAATGTCTTCTGTGTTCAACAGTGTATCCCCTAACCTTATTTAAAACTGCAACAAAAATACCAGGGTGGAACATACCATAAAAACTACAATGAAAAGTTGCGAGGTGTGAGCTCATTAAACCAGTCATAAAAGCCAGTCAAAAAGTCAAATTTAAGATTTGTTTGATGTCCAGGATGTCACCACAGGAGGATGTCACACGGCGTCACGCAGACTAGACACGCAGACGCCTCGCCGCTACCCATCATAAATCAGAAGCGCTGGTTTCATGATACAAGAAAAATAGCTGTGTCCCAATGTGAAGGCTGCATCCTCCGAAGGCCGCATTTGAAGGCCGATTGGCCGCATTTGAAGGCCGATTGCATCACAGCGGTGCGACGAAGGCTGTCCCAATCTTTAGCCTGCACTTCGAAGGCTCATTGAAGGCGATTGCGTCACCGCGGCATGAATGAAGGCTGTCCCAATCAAATCTCGCATCTTTTGAAGGCTGATTTCGAGGCCGTTGCGTCATCGCGGCGCGACAAGGCACGCTGATTCAAAGCACGCCAAATGCACCCTTCGTTGTCTCCGTAAAAGGAAGGATTGAAATAAATGGAATCCTTAGCGGCTATCCTACCCTGATCCTTTAGCCCATAAATCATTGGGCGGTTTGAGGACGCTCATTTTAGGCAGCATTTGGTGTGTATCTTACAAGTTCAAATTCAAATGTTGGTCTTCAACTTTGCATTTTAAAGGTGCCCTAGAATGTGAAATGATTTATGTTCATAGTTAAATAACAAGATTCAGTAACATGAGCATCAGTGGTCGTAACTATCGGTAAGCAGGGTACGCGTTGCTTAGCGGCCTGAACCAATCCAGGGGCCCGCGTGACTGGAAGATATTATTGACAGCCGGCCCCCTTATCATATATTACTCACTTTATTTTGATCGCATTTTACTTTATCAACATTTTATTTTAAATAAATAATGACAACAACATATTTTTAAAACATGTGTGAAACGAACAATCATGGATTTTCGTGTAATTGTTTTGAGCTGGGACTAGGGAATCCCCTGGTCAGGCTGTTTAACGTTACACCCCCACTTCAATGCTTTTTCTCAGATCGGATAGCTATGATTTATCAATAACGATTCCATTTTACAGTGGTCACATAAATGTGTTTTTGCAAAACAGATATAAATCCGGTCTTTCGATTCCCAGCGTATATTGCTGAGTTTAATAGAATTCACACCGAAGCAGCCATTTATTGATCATCAGCTAAAATTTCAAAATCAAAACGAATTAGATGAGATTGGCAACAGCACTGTAAGGTCATTCCGTTTTAATGAAGATTATTGTGTGTAAGACGTCTGCGACTTACTTTCAACTTTGATTTGCGATAGTTTCACTTGGCTTAGAATGATTTTGCTCATCTGCTTGATCGTGTTGCAGTCGCGGCGCCGACATAATCTGACTAACTGACATAAGCCTATAACACCGCTCTCCACTACCGTTTATTTTTTTAGCATTTTAGAGGAGTTAAATTTAAAACTGTGGTTTCAACACCAGAAGCATTATAACTTGTCCATTTCGTCCGGAATGCGCCAGACCTCCCGCATGAAGGGTTTCGAGCGATCGGATTCCAAATTCCATCTCGATTGCAAGTTCGATGGGATGCATTTGACACCGGGTCTTATTCACAGTCGGATAGCATCATCCGCATAAAAAGCATGTATAAGCGGTTGGCAGGGGAAAAGCATGATTCAAACGCCTATGCACTTGCTATCCAAAAGCAAGAACAGTGACATTGCGTCATCACGTGTATAGTGGTGCCCGCCTTGATAATCCTGCATACGGGCCCGGTGTTGGTCTTACGCACATTGATGTGACATGACAAACAGTGGTCTCAAACACCATTGTTTTTAAGCTTCCTTATTGTAAAAGGGCACCTATTATGCCCCTTTTTACAGATGTAATATTGGTCTCGGGTGTCCCCAGAATGTACTTATGAATTTCAGCACAAAATTACCCATGGTTAATTTATTATAACCATTTGAAAATGTCTTTTTGGTGCCTGTTTTAAAAGACTGTTTGGTGTGTATCACCTTAAATGCAAATGAGCTGCATATCCCCGCCCTGCCTTTGGATGAGGGCGTAACTTGATACTGTAGTGATAATAATTTTCTTCTAAAGTTTAGGAACTCAGAAAAAAGAAGACCAGGAGACTCGAGTGTTATCTTTTAAAGCAGGCATTCTTTATTTGCTGTAGTCTGCTTCGTTCGAGATGGTACCCAAAATCTAACCTAAAGCAGATAACTGTAGAATTGATACCTTTCAAGGGGAGGGGTTACATGCGTTCCTGCACTGTGACAGGACAAAAGGCAAGGGGGGGAATACCCTCTAAGAATACATCAAAACAAAACATGTAAATGTTCCTGAGCCAGGAGAACAGGATGAAGCCGACTTCCCGCACTGCCAAAAGGTGAGGGGGGAGACCCTCTCAGCAGTGTCACTTCACATGCTGAGACATGAAGATAGGCTCGTGTTGATTTAAGAATCTGCTCAGGCATTCACACTAATAAACTTCTTATTAATATAGTATTGGAAATCTAAATGAAACCTTTTAATAAATTTGTAATACCACATTTCCTCCTTGAGGGTCAAATAACTCTCACAAATGCAAATTTAGACACTTAAAAGTTCATTCTTGTAACGTTGGATCATTACAGGCGCATTGAGCATGTCTGTGTTGGTGTTTCTCCAATTTTATGTTGACACAGTAACAAAACATGCAATTAGAGTCCGTGAGTCTTTTCTGGTTGAACTGTGATTTTCTTGAGATCAATCAAGTTTCCGAACCATGAAGAATTAAAGCTGCAAGCAGCGATGGCGGTGCCCTCGCACATGTAGCGCGTCGGAGAGTGATGCGGCCGCATATTCTGGAGCTCTGCCAGTGCGGCTGTGAATTTGCTAGCTTTTCAAAGACTGCATGAAGGTGTTATACGTCACTTCCTGTTGCCACTAGGTGGCGCTATGACTGTGGTGAATGTAGGCATGTACATGAGTTCAAGGGCGGGACTCTTATCCTACATGTACAGTTGGTGCAGCTGTGAGCATGTATACTGAAGTTACAACCACTTCTGTGTCATGGCGATGAGTTGATCTTGATGCCATGCACGAACACACCGATTGACAAAACTCGCAGATAGCACAACATTTTTTATCGTCAATGCCTTTAGAAGGCACAGCAGAAATTTCAAAGTCGATCGACTAAATCCCTAGGAGGAGTTCGTTGAAGTACGGAGTGTGTAAATCAGCCAAAATTTGTCGAAAAATTCAAAATGGCCGACTTCCTGTTGGATTTAGGGCATGCTCCAAGAGGCTTTTTGTGACTCTGGACATGGTTGATGTGCCACAGAAATTTCGTACATCTTAGTCAAACGTGCGGGGGGGGCTGCTTCGTTAAAGGTCACTTCCTGTTGCCAGCAGGTGGCGCTATGACTGGGGGTGAATGTCGGCATGTACATGTGTTTCAGGGCGGGACTCTTGTCAAACGTGCAAAATTTGGTGCAGATCTGAGCATGTACAGCAAAGTTACTCCAACTTCCTGTTTCATGGCGAATCATCGATGCCACGGACACGCCCATTGACGAAAACATGCAGATAGCACAACTTTTCATCGTCAATGCCTTTAGAAGGCACAGCAGAAATTTGAAGTCGATTCGACTAAATCCCTAGGAGGAGTTCGTCAAAGTACGGAGTGTGTAAAACGTCCCAAAATGGCCGCCAAATTCAAAAAGGCGGACCTCCTGTCGCGTTTAGGGTATGGGTTCTTGAGGCTGTTTTGTGCGTCTTGATATGATACACGTCCCCACCAAATTTCGTGCATGTAGGTCGAACATGGACGAGGGGCTAATTTTTTCTAATTTTCTAGGTGGCGCTAGCGAGCCATTTTGCCACGCCCATCCGCGAAACCCACAAAATACAAATTTTTCACCAGTCCTGACAGGTGTGCAAAATTTGGTGACTTTTCGAGCATGTTGCGGCCTCGAAAATGGGGCTTACTTTGCAGAAAAAATATTAAAAAAAATAATAATAAATTTAAAAAAAAAATAATAATCTTAACAGTTTCAAGAGGGACCTCGCACCTTAGTGCTCGGGCCCTAATTATCTTCAGTCATCTTGGTGTAATTATGCTGAAAATATCAAGAATGTCTTGTTGGATCATCATGTTTGTGCACAATTCAGTCCTGGAATGCAGTCATCTTCGGATGCGACATGCAAACGTTCTTTCCAGCAAACAAGGCGTTTTTTACATATTCATCAGCTCTAAGAATATGTTGTTTCTGGAGTCCGAACTTTGTGCGATCTTCATGATGTGTAGTAGTAGGACAATCTTGATCATGTCGATGGATGACTGAAGGTTTCGTCGTCTCTGCGTTGTGTTTTTTTTTTTTTTTTCTTTATCCTTTTGTGATAGTTGGCTTGGAAGTCGGTCTAGTTGATTTATTCAGTTTGTGTCTTCATACGCAGACGAGGAGGTCGGTGCGTATGGGTCTCCGGACAGTCATCAGTGGTATCTGTACAGAGGAAGAGAAAACAAAAGACAGGAGCAGTATTTGTTTTGTAAACTTTTCAGAGTCTGCTGTTGTTGTTCTGCTATTGTTGTTCCATCTTTCCCTATTCTCTTAATTATTTTGACACCTAAATAGAACCAGTGAGGTGAGGAATGGACTAATGGATGGGGGAAATGCCTATGAGGGAGTCTTCACCGAAGGGTTGGCCCCCGATGCCTGTTGCAATCGGTTCTTCCCTCGGCCCTCACTGTTCCTGTGTCCTGTCATTTCCCTGTGGGAGGGGGAGCAACTTTTACAGTGTGACACAATCTGTCCAGGTTTATCCCTGACACAATACTGCAACTGCTGTAATTAACTATCACTTGATGTGCACTTAGGCTCTAATGGCTTGCAACATTCTAGAGATTTATTTGACTACTTGTCCTGTGATGTGTGTAATCTTCATCTGAGTTATTTCTCCATCCTCTAACAACTTCAGTCATAGGAGACATCATACATGAGGATGAAACAATGTTTGGCATTATTGTGGACACTGCATGAGGGCATTTTACATTTACATTCTGACCTAACACTATTAATGATGAAAGGCCTGTGCTGTAAAATAACATTTAAGGCTGTGAGTTTATTTTAATTAGTGTCCCCCAAAGGAAAAACTGAGATAGTCACTTTCCTTTTGTTCTATTAAACAAAAATAAGTCTTTTATCTCTGTTGTAAGTTAGTGGGGAAAATAAGCACTCACAGCCCAGATGGTTAACAACTCAAACAGCTGCCCAGCAGGTTTAATGACGAGGGGAGGGGCGGCTTCAGAGTAGCCAGGAGATTCAGCAGAAGCTGAGTTACATTGTTAATTTCTCTAACATTCTTTTTGTTTTTCCTACACTCTTTTCCCCAATGTCCACGTTTACCACAATAATAACAACTGCTGCCCTCGCTCTTAGGACATTTGTGTTTCTGTTGTTTCTCTGCATTGACCTTAAAGGAAGCTGCTGCAATTTCCACTCTGGCCTTGACATCAGAGTCTCTTTCCCATGCCGCTAACCTGTCAACGTTACTTCTGAGAGTTCTGTTAAACCAAGTTAGATCTAGGAAAGGCAATGCATTTTTATGCTCTGACAAAAGACCATGAAACCATGTACGAGTTAAAGGGCCATTATCATTTAACACCTTCTCTGGTGTGTCTGATATTCCACTGTAAGCTGCAGCTGTCTGACAAAATCTTTCTGTGTACTCACAAACCGTTTCATCATTCTTCTGTACACAATTAGTGATCTTTGACCAGTCTACTTTTGGTCCAACAATGTTCCTTAGGATTTTCAAAACTCCCTCTCTCAATTCATCTTTTCTGGCATTTTGAAACTCAGAATTGTTTACGGCTTTTTCTACAAAAGATCTTGATATTCTGAGTGACTTCAGCTAGAGACATTTCGTAGAGCCGTATCTAATTTGGATAATTCTCTCCTAAACTCAGAAAAATTTTTTGCACTGATGGCAAATTTTCAGCGATTCTCTCGATTTCTTTAGGACCTAAAGATAATTTGACTGTTTGTAACTGCAGTGTGGGGGTTGCAGATTGAACAGAGTCAATCCCTTTTGCCCTAGTCTGAGCCTTTTGTCTTGCTCCACACACTTCAAATGCATTTACATCTTTATCTATCTAAACTAGAATTTCTAGTGGTTCTAGTCTACAGAAAGACTGTAAATCAGGATAGCTTTCTCTGACTGTTGGTCTTCAGAGTCACATTTGGTTGAGGCCTGATTATGGCTCACCTTTGTTTTGAAACAGGACACTTGAGTCTGCAATTGTTTGTTCTGTTCATTTAACTTATCAATACACATAGCTTGTTCTTGTGCAATGGATAAGCTATATTCTCTATGGCAACATATTATTCCTTTCATGTTTTTCTTTCTGATACATGCACCTAACACCTTCTTGCATTCTTCAATAGACCAAACTTTTTCTGGGTCAATATCAAATTTATTTGTCAAATCCAATCTAACGACTCAGTCACAATGGAATTCATGTGCTCTCTAACAATGACTTGAACTCACTGTCTGTCCATAAAGGAGTAGCTAGTTCATTTTTCTCAGTTGATGGAACTAGCCTAGCATTCCTTCTAACCATTTTGTGATGTTCTTTGTTATCACACAATCAAACACTAACACTTCTCTGATCAAAAGAGGGTACACTTGTTAACACAGATAATTCTTGTTAACCTTCCAAATTACCAACATTTCAATCTTAACTTCGGCTAAGTCTTCCCTGTTGCACAGAGGGTATTTAAATCAGTAGCATAAGATGCTAAATCTCCCTGTCTGAAACAGAGGGTATTCTTTCTTCCCTGTCTGCCTGAAACAGAGGATATCTTTAAATTTCAAAATATGAACACGTAATGTTAAATCATCCCTGCCTGAACAGAGGATACGTTTTCATCTCTAAAAGCAAACTTTTAAAGGATAACTTAAGTTAACCAAACACTACAGCTGTCTGATAACTCTTTCTCTGGCGGCGCAGAGGCACAAAATTTGTACTGGTCGTTCAGCGGTTCTTTGAATAGAGTGAAACCACCGAATCTTTGTTTGTATGAAAAAGATTCCGTCTGGAACTTAAGTCAGAAAGTGAAATCTTGTTAAAATTCAGTTCTGGAACTCAGTTCGCTTTCTTGAGATCTTTGTTGCTTGAACTTTCAAGATTCAGTCTGGAATTCAGTCAGAAGTTTGTTCTTTGTTGAGATTCTTTGTTGAGCTTGAAGTTCTGGAACTCAGTCTTTGTTTCAAATCTGGATTCAGGTGAAGTTAATTCTATCCGGGTCACGGCACTATCTGTAGGATAATAATTTTCTTCTAAAGTTTAGGAACTCAGAAGAGCAAAGACCTGGAGACTCGAGTCTATCTTTTAAAGCAGGATTCTTTATTTGCTGTAGTCTGCTTCGTTCCAGATGGTACCCAAAATCTAACTTAAAGCAGAATAACTGTAGTTGATATACCTTTCAAGGGGGAGGGGTTACATGTGGTTCCTGCACGTGACAGGACAAAAGGCAAGGGGGGGAATACCCTCTAAGAATACATCAAAACAAAACATGTAAATGTCCTGAGCCAGGAGAACAGGATGAAGCCGAGCTTCCCGCACTGCCAAAAGGTGAGGGGGGGAAACCCTCTCAGCAGGTCACTTCACATGCTGAGACATGAAGATAGGCTCAGTGTTGATTTAAGAATCTGCTCAGGCATTCACACTAATAAACTTCTATATACTATAGTATTGGAAATCTAAATTAAACCTTTTAATAAATTTGTAATACCACAATACCTATGGCAATATACAGTCGGTAGAAGCAGAAGCTAGAGAGTGAGAGACCCGCTAGTTTTGTATGCCATTCAGCCGTACATTGAATCAGACCCAGATAATGAACAGACTCCGGCAGAATAAACACAAATAAGAATGGACCAGGACGTCTCGCAATGGTTATTTGATACATTTATGTACTTATAGAGTTGTAATCGCGTCCTCTTTGCAATTATGGATGTGCAAACACACACACAGACACACACAAACTGTGATAACGTTGGCGCAATTTTTTGAAACTACAAACAAAAATACTGTGATAATTGCTACGTACAAATGAAATTACATTTATGCGAGAGACCTGTTGCATCATGTTTACATTACTTGTCGTACAGGTGCCCTATGTGGCAACTGTGAGAAGATGGCTACAGAACATAAACCGTTTTTTAATTCAATATCTTTAAAAATATATTTATAAACGTGGGTTACACACTATACAAACAAGGTTTAAATTATATCAGACATCCTACGACGACGAAACAACTTTAGACGCATTTGTTGTTGAATTGGCTGACGACTGAAATGACTGTTTGCTCAAAAATCATAAAATACACTTACTTCTTCTGGAGGTGACGTTGGATCGCGAACAGTAGGCAACGATCCACACTTGAGGATTAACTTTGAGGCAAGACCTGCTTTGAATCGACCCTCGTTCTCAAAACAGTCAGTCAGAAAATGATTTGCGCAAACATAAATGTATTTTGGAAGTTTAAAGGAGTAGTTCACTTTTAAAATGAAAATTCTGTCATCATATACTCACCCTCATGTTGTTTCAAACCTGTATGAATTTCTTTCTTCTGCTGAACAGAAAGGAAGATATTTAGAAGAATATCAGTAACCAGGCAGTTTCTGGTTCCCATTGACTTCCATAGTAGGAAAAAAATATACTATGCAAGTCAATGGGAACCAGAAACTGCCTGGTTACTGACATTCTTCTAAATATCTTCCTTTCTGTTCAGCAGAAGAAAGAAATTCATACAGGTTTGAAACAACATGAGGGTGAGTATATGATGACAGAATTTTCATTTTAAAAGTGAACTACTCCTTTAAGTGGCGCCTTTCCTTCGTAAATAAAATCCATCCACTGCGTATTCAGTGGCTCTGATGTCGGAAGTAAGTGAAAACTGCTATGTACATTATTACATCCCACAACAGAACACTTATGTTTCTTAGGAGACATTACGGCTGTCGTTGAAACAATGGAGACCGTACAGATCACCGAGGGCGGGGTCTATGCCAAAACCACACTGTCAATCAAACCACGTCGGTGGGGCTTGCCCAATTCTACGTCACAAAGCGCAGTATCTAAGATCAGCTCGTTCTGAGACAGTGCTTATGATTTATTGAGATTGTAAAAAAACCACTGGGTGGATTTTTATCATTCTAGGGTGGTTTTGCTCACACACTGCCAACACACATTTATGTTCAAACAGCATGTAAAAGTGAGTTTTGCATAATAGGTGCCCTTTAAATCTCGTTTTTAAAAAACACCCCTGAAAAACAGGCGAATCTCCACATAATACCGACTGTGATGCAACAGTCGGGGATCACGCCTCCAAAGATTTGCATAGCCCAGCCCTCAATGACAAGCACTGCGCAGCCGAACCATCGGAGGAAAATGGCAGATCATGGAAATAAATATGTTCCAGGCTGTGCAGGGAATGTGAGGTCTTTTCATACCCTTCCCACAGAAAAGAAATGTCAACAGGCGTGGTTGATGTTTATCTATAATCGGATACCGCAACAGTTTCATTCGAAGTTGTTAGTTTGCTCTGCCCATTTCACCACGGACTTATTTTCGAACCTGGGACAATATCAAGGTTCTCTCAGCGTCTCAAACTGATTATCTATAGGGGCTATATTCTCGCAACCGGTAAGTAGTGATTTTATTAAAGATAATTTACACTGTGTTAGATCCAGCGCAAGATCCTAGAACAGTAATATTAAACCCCAAGTAACGAGCATAGCTGCTACATAACTAACGTTAAATAGGCTAATTCTCAGTGAATAAACTATACAGAAAGCGGTCAAAGAGTCCACACAGCGCGAGTTTATCTCTCTTGCCAAACTCGTTATGAAATCAATGACGCTGTTACACTGCACAACGAAGCTCTTACTGTATGTACAGTACATCGTTTGCATTAGAAAGAGAAACTGCGTTGTCTCGCGATCAACATACTGTTATCTGCTTGCTCATTGCTCATCACAGCAACATTTTCTGTGATGGAAATAGATTTAAATACTTTAAAAACATCTCACGATTCGTTAATCTCGATAGCTGTAATAGCTAAAACGTATTTAACAGCTGTAGTGAAAGTCTTTCACAAGTCAGCCAAGTTTGTAAACTCAAGGTCAGCCAATCACAGCAGTGGCCGCTTCTCACAGCAGACACGCCCCTTCAAATCAGTGTGTTCAAATCAGAGACTAAAATCAGGCTAGGAAAAATGCCTTTTATTTCTAAATTATGACTAACATTATAAGGGCAACCCAGGAAACATTATAAAATAATAGAAAAAAACATTCTAGGGCACCTTTAAAAATACAACAACCGTTAATTTTTCATTTTTAAATTACGGGATAAAAAATGAAAAACGAATGGATGCAAATTTATGTAACGAGGTTAAAATGGTTTTATTTCACAAGATTTTTCTGTTAATATACAGTTAAAGCTGTTCAAAAGTGTTTATAAAAATATATTAAAAAGGGTCTGTAAGGTAGTGATGGTTCAACATCCTCACCATGTCCTTTTGATTGATATATATATATAAATATATAGCGCCTATGCCTAATGTTTTGTCTTTTCTTTTCTTTTCATATATTTCATTACATTATTTACGTAGCTATGGCCATGGTTTTGGCTAAGCCGAAAATACATGAGTGAAACATCCTCACCATGTCCTCCAGTAAAATATAAAACATAAAAATGACAATAGCCAATTCTGGCTCCATAGCTGTTTACTCAATTATAACAAATTAATGATCAGGATGGCAGCTGTATTCTCGCACCGTTGCTTGGCGCCAGGAGCTTAATCGGGAACACCTGGATGCGCAATTAAGAAATCCTAAGAAGGCTACAGCTGTGTCCCAATGTGAAGGCTGCATCCTCCGAAGGCCGCGGACTTCGGAGGATGCAGCCTATTCGGCCTTCGAAGGACGCACCATGTAGCCTTCGTAGGATTTCCTAATTGCGCATCCAGGTGTTCCCGATTACCGCTCCTGGCGCCTATAGCAACAGTGCGAGAGACAGCTGCCCTCCTGATCATTAATTTGTTATAATTGAGTAAACAGCTATGGAGCCTGAATTGGCTATTGTCATTTTTATGTTTTATATTTTACTGGAGGACATGTGAGGATGTTTGACTCATGTGTTTTCGGTTTAGCCAAAACAGTGGCCAGAGCTGGTTTACTGCGTCGAATTCAGAGGCTGCGTAGCCTACTGACTGAATTGCCGGATACATATATATATATAGGCCTATATATAAAAGGTTCAAGGCTATTGGCTATTCTTTTTTTTTTATGTACATAAATGGACCATGGTGAATTTATTTACAGTAGGCCTACTCGGGTTTTCCAATCCGTTCCCAAAGGTTTGTAAACTCACGGATTTGTGGCCTCGTCCCTGGCCTCCTGTTTATGCGGGATGCATTTCATTATGTTTAAACTTAATATTTCTTGAATTTTCTAAAAAACGACATTTAGGCCACTTGTCTTTAAAGTCAAATTTTATAGGAGGAAAAAGCTCAGTATAATAGAATAAGCCTAAGCAAAAAAAGACTTCACATTTAAAAAATAAATATTACACAAACACAAGATTAGGTTATATAAAAATAAAACATTCATACATTATTTTATGATTAACATATCAGCCTACTGTCTTCAGTGAACTCAACGCAAATGATAATAATATATTAGCCTACATAGGCTACACATTTAGAATGCGTTTTTTTTCAAAAAAAGGAACAAAGAAATTCGTCAAATGTCACTCATAATACAGGGCTAAGATTATCACAAATAAAAACAAGATTTTGACGCAAGTGTGTGGGAGTGTGAGCGTGCACTGCATGGCATGAAGGAGCGGCCGCGGACACTTGCATTATAAACAGTGGAAACAACTTGAAAAATAGGCCTACTCTATCATTTCTGGTCATACAGAAAAGAATAATAGCCTACATCATTCGCAACTACTTTTATTTGTCCAAATTCACATAACAAGAAAACGTTGTCCTTTTGTAAAATAAAATAAAACAATCAATCACGCTTTCATGATCTCCGTGAACTCAAGCGCGTCTCAAAAATGAATTTAAACAAAATATACCTAGCCTAAAGCTTGAAATTGTCACTTAAACGAACAATTAAAATGCCACGTTATTAATTCAGACACATTTATTATCATAAATCATGGTTCCAGAGACATGGCTCTTCTCATTCAGCACTGCGGAAAAAAATATAATTTACAGGTTCTAATCTGGCCTGTCTAATCGACATTTTTTCCATAGTAATTTGTGAATATTTTAAATGTTTAATAAAGGGGCAAAAGGTGTTTTTGTTTTTTGTTTTGTTTTTGTTTTTTGCAGCATTTGTGTAGCCTACAGTTCAAATGTTGGTGTTCAACTTTGCCTTTTAAAAATACAACAATCGTTCATTTTTAGTTTTTCAATTAGGGGTTAAAAAAAGAAAAACGAATGGAAGCAATTATATAGCCTATTATTAAATATTTCAAATAATGTATTTGGAGAAAAGTTTGATTGTCAATCAAAATACTAGTAAAATCAAATACTTTAATCTAAAAACTATCACTAAAATAGTGATAACTATCACTAAACTATCTTTAGTTTGATAATCCATGTAAATTTGCATCCATTCGTTTTTCATTTTTTAACCCGTAATTGAACAACGAAAAATGAACGGTTTTTGTATTTTTAAAATGCAAAGTTGAACGCCAACATTTGAATTTGAACTGTAGGCTACACACCAAATGCTGCACTAAAAATGCTGTTGTCACCGGTGCGCAATGAATTATGGGGTAGATCAGGGTAGGATAGGCCGCTAAGGATCCATTTATGTATCCTTCCTTTCACGGGGAAACGAAGGGTGCATTTGGCGTCGCTTTTGAATCAGGGTAGCCTTCGTCGCGCCGCGATGACGCAACCGGCCTTCCAATACGGCCTTCGAAGGATGCTGAATTGAATTGGGACAGCCTTCATAACTCCGCGGTGACGCAATCGGCCTTCAAATGCGGCCTTCAAAGATGCAGCCTTTGAATTGGGACAGCCTTCGTCGCGCCGCTGTGACGCAATCGGCCTTCAAATGCGGCCAAGCGGCCTTCAAATGCGGTCTTCGGAGGATGCAGCCTTCACATTGGGACACAGCTTACATGGTGCGTCCTTCGAAGGACGAATAGGCTGCATCCTTCGAAGTCCGCGGCCTTCGGAGGATGCAGCCTTCACATTGGGACACAGCTACTGTCAGCCACGAGTGACAGAGGAGCACAACTCAGAACCATAAATCAATAAAAAAAGTGACACATGGTATATGTTAATACTACTTATAGATCCTTGTAGTATAAATTAGTATATTTAAAAAGATTTTTTAATATCTTTTAATGTTACATAACTTTTGGGTTTTAGTGTTTCTAATTGTATAAATTGTATTTTTTGCCTGTTTTTTCTTTATCCTCCAGGATAGAAGTTTCATTGCTTTAGGGCCTGTTTCATAATACCTTTGTTTAGCAAATTTGATCTGTCTCTCTATTTCCTCATCATAAATCTCATTTAGGTCTTGTTTAACTTTTCTTATCCGAGTCAGTATCTGTGGATCTTTCTGTTTGCTGTGTTTGATCTCCAAGTTTTTCATTTCCCCTTGTAAAGCTAATATTTTTTTTTGTTTCTCCTTTTTACGAAAAGCAGTTAGAGCGATAATTCTGCCTCGAATTACAGCCTTTGCGGCATCCCACAGGGTACTTGGAGATACTTCCCTATTATCATTGCATTGGAGATACATTTCAAATTCATACTCAATCTGCTTCTGTATCGCCGTATCGCTGTATCATTCAAGATACTCCATAAGTCTCCAAAGTGTATCTTTCCGTTGATTATCTAAATATAGAGTAAGGTATACCCCTGAGTGATCTGATACATCCCTAGTACCAATATTACAATTTCTAATTTTATGTCTGTCTGAGTTATACATAAATAGATAATCAATTCTTGAGTACATAGAATGGCTTGCAGAATAAAATGTACATTGTTTCTCCCTTGGGTGTAATTCTCTCCATATATCCATCAGACCCAGTTCTTTAATCATTCTTTGAACCATTTTAGTATTTGAGTTTTTCTTTTTGGAAGGATTAGTTGTATCCAGTCCATTTAAATCCCCACCAAATATAAGGGTTCCATAGGATTCTGTAGCTATTAAATTAAATATTTTCTTAAAAAGTGATTTAGTGATTCCTGGTGAAGCATATAGATTAAGTAACGTTACTTCTTTATTATCTAATTTGCCTTTAACTAAAATATATCCTCCCTCTTTATCTATAATTTCAGACATAAATTCAAAATTCACTTCATTAGAAATCAAGATAGCCACTCCACTCCTTCATCCTGTTTTGTGGGATGAGTAATAAGTATTTTTAAAACCCAGTTATCTTTAGTTGTCACTCCGAGTTCCGTCGGATGACGACGAATGGGGTTTTGCTTAGAACACCTGTCGACTTCGAGTATTACAAAACGAGCGAATGGCAAAGAAATGCCATGGGTCTGCGGAATTTGCTTGACGTAACTCCGCCTTACCTCGTGGGTATAAAGGACGAGCCTTTCTCTTCGGTGTTGGTGTGACGGCGATCTGCGGCGAGCTCACAGTGCCTGACGATCTGTGCAGTGATCTGCCAGTGTGTGTGTGTGTCTCCCCGCGCGCTTCAACATCAAAGAGTTTTTTCTCTCCTCTTGTAAAAGAGCTTGCACGCAGCACGTCTTTTTAAAGACGGCTGGCCCGTGCATTTCTGGTTGCAGCGGACTAGTATCGGACTCTGATGGGCACGAGCGCTGTCTAGTGTGTTTGGGCTTTGATCATGCTTGAACAGCGCTCGTGGGTGACTCATGTTCTCTCTGGGAACGTGATCATCGCGTCATATAGGTCGAGACTCGGTGAACTCGCAAGAGTGAGAGTCCCCTCTGCCACACCCCGATCTAATGCCCCCTCGAGGGGTGCTACTTCGGCTGGTGGCCAGGGTGATCTGAGGGTTACGGTTTGGAACAAGGCGCCGACTATCTGTCCACGCTCCAAACCCCCCTGCATGACGGTGCCAGCTAGCGAACTGATGATTCCACGAGTCTACCCAAAAAAAAAAAAAAAAAAAATGGGTGGCCCGTGTGTTTTCATTTGAAGCTACAGAGGATGATGCTGTGTCTGTAGCAGCATCACTAGGTGGGCTTATTCTCCTGGAAATGACGACTCGTCACAGCTGCCACCTTCTGGTCTGCATATGGCTGTGCCTGAGTCTGATCCGGAGATGACGGCCATGCTTTCCTGGGACGATTGATTTTTGGGTGAGGCCGCCGACCCGCGTCCACGGCAATGCCCAATATCTTTCCTCCCGGACGTGCATGATGAGATCTCGAAGTCCTGGAAGACCCCTTGTCTTCTCGGGACCGCTCGTTGGTCTCATCCACCTTTCCTCCCCTCACGGGCCGCTGCTCATGGGTACACTGGGGTCCTCCCGGTTGAACGCTCTGTTGCG
This sequence comes from Chrosomus eos, assembly GCA_036326025.1. Taxonomy (NCBI): domain Eukaryota; kingdom Metazoa; phylum Chordata; class Actinopteri; order Cypriniformes; family Leuciscidae; genus Chrosomus; species Chrosomus eos. Next base: position 66,699 of record JAZAVI010000406.1, on the reverse strand, counting down.
ATGCTACTTTGTCCTCAGAGTGCTTCCCGGCGCAATCCTAAGCACCCGTCCGAAGCCTGTAGTTCTTTTCGTCTACACTAATCTGTGGCGAAATCCTATAGTGCCATAGGACAGGCAGCCGCCTCACTGCATCCCATGACCGTTCTGCTGGTCTCCTGACCCAGAGGCTCATGGATGTGCACAAGGGCGGGACTGACCCGAGGCTCTTCAGCGCCGCTCGGATTGCTTCATATGAGACCGCTTCAGCTTTGGCTTCGCGACCGAGTCCCGAGGTGGGCATGGCAACATGGCACCTCCGAGTACCAGTTACTCCGACCTGCCGTCAGTACTCAACCTGTGGTCAAACCTCAGTTTCTACGGGGCCGAGTGCCCCTGGAACGAGCTTCCCGGCATGTTGTCTCAACAGATGCCACCACGGGCTGGGGCGCCATGTGCAATGGACATGCTGTCACACTCTCATATTGAGCAGAAATGCTCCTGAAAAATTCAGTGAGATTTATTACACTCAGGTGTTGAGCAGAAATGCCCCTGAAAGTTCAGTGACTTTCTTCACACTTAGGTGTTGAGCAAGGTTGCTCCTGAAGCTTGGTTATACTCGCATGTAGTGTTGCAGTATGGCATGTCAATTGGCTCGAGTTGCTGGCAGTACGCCTTGCCCTGCACTGCTTTCGAGTGCTGCTCAGGGGTCAACACGTACTAGTCCGATCAGACAATACTGCCACAGTAGCGTACATCAACCATCAAGGTGGTCTACGCTCCCTCCGTGTGTCGCAACTCGCCCGCCACCTCCTCTTATGGAGTCAGAAGCATCTGAGGTCGCTTCGAGCTATCTACATTCCCGGAGCCCTGAACTGTGCAGCCGACGAGCTCTCACCGTTTCAGCCCCTCCCTGGCAGTTCAGCTGATTTGGGACCAGTTCGGGGACGCACAGATAGATCTGTTTGCCTCTCACGACTCGACCCACTGCGACCTGTATTATTCCCTGACCGAGGGTACGCTCGGTACGGATGCACTGGCGCACAGCTGGCCGCGGGGCCGCAAATATGCGTTTCCCCCAGTGAGCCTTTTTGCGCAGGTCTTGCGCAAAGTCAAGGAGGACGAGGAGCAGGTCCTTCTGGTTGCACCCTACTGGCCCACCCGGACCTGGTTCTCCGAACTCATACTCCTCGCAGCACCTTCTTGGCCCATTCCTCTGAGGAAGGACCTCCTTTCTCAGGGACGGGGCACCCTGTGGCACCCTCGTCCTGATCTTTGGAGCCTCCACGTGTGGCTTCTGGACGGGACCAGGTAGGTCTGAGTACCCTACCACCTGCGGTGGTGGCTACCATCACTTCCGCTAGAGCGTCGTCCACGAGACACGTCTATGCGTTGAAGTGGAACCTCTTCGTCAGCTGGTGCTCTTCTCGCCGAGAAGACCCCCGGAAATGCTCGATCGGTGTTGTGCTTTCCTTCCTTCAAGATGGGTTGGAGCGAAGGCTGTCTCCCTCCACCATCAAAGTTTATGTTGCCGCTATCGCCGCACACCATGATTTGGTAGAAGGTAAGTCTGTGGGAAAGCACGAACTGGTCATCAGGTTCCTGAGAGGAGCGAGGAGACTGAGTCCTCCTGGTCCTCCTCTCGTTCCCTCTTGGGACCTCGCTGTGGTTCTAACTGCCCTGCAGAGTGCTCCCTTTGAGCGTTTGCAATCAGTGGAGCTTAAGCTAACCTGTCAATGAAGACAGTGCTCCTGGTTGCACTGGCCTCTAATAAGAGGGTAGGGGACCTGTACGCATTCTCCGTTGACATAGCGTGCCTGGAATTCGGGCCGGCTTACTCTCACGTGATCCTGAGACCCCGGCCTGGATATGTGCCCAAGGTTCCTACCACTCCCTTTCGGGACCAGGTGGTGAACCTGCAAGCGCTGCCCTCGGAGGAGGCAGACCCAGCCTTGGCACTGCTCTGTCCAGTACGTGCTCTCCGCACCTGTGTAGACTGGACGCAGTGTTTCAGGACCTCAGACCAGCTCTTTGTCTGTTAGGGTGGGAAGCTGAAGGGAAAGGCTCTCTCCAAGCAGAGGTTGTCTCACTGGATAGTGGACACCATTGCTTTGGCATACCAGCAGCAAGGTCGACCGTGCCCCCTTGGTGTGACGGCCCACTCCACCCAGAGTGTGGCATCCTCTTGGGCTCTAGCACATGGCGCCTCGCTTACAGACATATGCAGAGCTGCAGGCTGGGCGACACCTAACGCCAGATTCTATAATCTCCGAGTGAAGCCAGTCTCCTCCCATGTATTGTCTTTTTCAAGCTAACATGGGAGCCGTTTAGGTGTCTTCCCTTGCTCGCCATTCCACTCCACGGACTGGATACGTGCGATATACTCCTCAGGTGAGCTTCTCGGAAAGCCCCGAGTTCCTCCTGCACTCCTGACGTCAGCGCCAGTGTCTCTTGCCTGAGCGTCGGCTAGGTGCCTCCCGTGTACATGGTCCCTCTCCGGAGCAACCCCCACATGTGTATTCCCACTGTAAGCCTCTTTGAGCATGTGTCTTTCCCTTGGCAAGCCACCTTGTGGCTGTGTTATATATATACACCCCTTATATACCCCAGTGTTCTCCATATGCATCCTTCGGGTCATGTGTGTATTCTCTAAGTCCCCCCCCCCCCCCCCCCCCGTTTGGGCTGGCAATATTTTGCATACTTCCTCTAAACTTGGGATATGCTCCCCAGTGTACCTTGGTATTTCTGTGTTAAATAGGAGTCCTGCTAGTCTCATGACAAGGATCTCAGATTTACGCAGGGCACTGGAAGACAGCTGTGAAGGTGGCGTGATTACACTGGTAACCCCATTCCTCGTCATCCGACGGAACTCGGAGTGACAACGAAAGGGTACGTCCCGGTTACGGATGTAACCTCGTTCCCTGAGTAGGGAACGAGGATCGCCTGAGTTCAGTCTCGGCTCCTCAGCGAAGAAACCTATCTGCATATTGCCGGCGTCCTCCTTTATACCCACAAGGTAAGGCGGAGTTACGTCATGCAAATTCCGCAGACCCATGGCATTTCTTTGCCATTGGCTCGTTTTGTAATACTCAAAGTCGACAGGTGTTCTAAGCAAAACCCCATTCGTCGTCATCCGACGGAACGTCGGTCCCTACTCAGGGAATGAGGGTTACATCCGTAACCGAGACGTTTCTTTAGTTTCTCATGTTCTGGTGGAGATAATTGGGTCTCTTGCCAAAAAATTACCTGTATACTTTCTCATTTCATTTTTGCAATAATTCTACTCCTTTTAATCGGATTATGTAGCTGTTGATGGCCAATTAGGCCAATTAAGCGTAGAAAAATGTCAAAGGGACACGGAACTCTGGACACCGTCCCAGGGGCCCGTGACGAGACATACATGTAAATTTTGGGCAGATTCCCTATGTGTCACGGCAATAATGGCAAGGAAGCAATATGCAAGTAACTCGTTTATTAATAAATGTAAAGTCCGGTGGTGACTGGACACGGGGAGTGGTGCAGGGACGTCGATGGCCAACAGAGTGCAGGAGGAATGATGAGACGAGGTGACGATGATGATGGTGGTGATTAATCCAGAACACGGAGATGAAGACACGACCGGAAACCAAGGACAGGAACAACGCACATGAACTGGATGCCAACCGGGATCAGGAACAAACACACGACAACACCAAACAACGATCTGACAAAGGAGAGGACAAAACGGTGAGTATAAGAAGGGTAAGGTGGATGAGCCACAGCTGGTAATGAAAGTGAAACCAGGTGTGCGCTGATCAGTGATGATGGGTTGGTCACGCCCCCTACTCACACACTCACACACGTATAACAACAAAGACACGAGACAAGAAGGAAACAGTGAATTCATGAACCGTGACAGTACCCCCCCTCCTAGGAATGCCTCCTGGCGTCCCCAGACTCCCTTACCTGGCGATTGTAATCATCAATAAAGGAGTGATCCAGGATGTCCCTAGCAGGTACCCAACTTCTCTCCTCCGGACCGTAACCTTCCCAGTCCACCAAATACTGGACTCCGCGACCCCCCGTCTTGAGTCCAGAATACGATTGACCGAATTTGATGGTTCCCCATCTACGAGTCGCGGCGGTGGGGGAACCGGGGCTGGCGGATTAATGCGAGAATAAAACACGGGTTTGACTTTGGACACATGGAACACGGGATGAATTCTCCTGTATGCAGGAGGAAGGTTAAGGCGGACTGCCACCGGACTAACGATCTTGGTGACAGTGAATTTATTGGTGGCCAATAAATTTGGGAGCAAGCTTATTCGAAACGGACTGGAGAGGAATGTTCTTTGTTGAAAGCCACACTTTGGAACCGATGACGTATACGGGAGGCCTACGCCGGTGGCGATCGGCTTTGGCCTTGGTGCGCGCCCCCACTTGGAGTAGAGTCTCACGGGCTCTAGTCCAAGTGTGGTGACACCTCTGGACAAATGCGTGAGCGGAGGGGACCGCGACTTCGGACTCCAGACTGGGAAAAATAGGTGGCTGGTAACCTAAGCTACACTCGAACGGAGATAGGCCCGTGGATGATACTGGTAACGTATTGTGGGCGTACTCCACCATAGACAGTTGCTGACTCCACGAGGAAGGATTCTTGAAAACCAAACATCGCAACGTTCTCTCCAAATCTTGGTTGGCTCTCTCAGTTTGACCATTGCTCTGGGGGTGAAACCCTGAGGACAGACTGACAGTCGCCCCCAGTAACCTACAAAACTCTCGCCAAAATTTGGACACGAATTGGGGTCCTCTGTCGGTAATAAAATCTAGCGCTATATGGGACCAGGGTCTCGAAGGGACCGGCAGCGGTTGAAGTAACCCATCAGGAGGTCGATTGGAAGTCTTACCAGTGGCACAAACTGAGCAAGCCAAAACAAATCTGTGAATGTTGCGAGCCATAAGTGGGTACACTACTCGACTCCTGGATGACAAGCCACATTGGAGCAATGCCCCCACTGAATAACGTCGGACTGTAATCCCTCCGGCACAAATAAGCATCTCGGTGGACACCCGGGCGGAGGCGTTACCCCTTCTAAGACCATCTTGACCTTCGATTCGAGCTCCCATGTGAGTGTGGAGACGAATAGAGTCTCAGGTAAAATGCACTCGGGAGTAGATGGGCGTTCGGAACGATCAAAAATGCGCGATAAAGAATCGGGTTTTACATTTTTGGAACCTGGGCGGTACGAGAGGAAAAAATCAAAGCGACCGAAAAAAAGTGCCCACCGAGCCTGCCTGGAGTTCAATCTTTTGGCAGTTCTAATATATTCCAGATTCTTGTGATCGGTCCAGACAATAAAAGGTACCCCTGACCCCTCTAACCAGTGACGCCACTCCTCCAATGCTAGCTTGACTGCCAACAACTCCCTGTTACCAATATCATAATTACGTTCAGCAGGAGATAAACGATGGGACAAAAACGCGCACGGGTGCATCCTGTCGTCTACGGGAGAACGTTGTGATAACACTGCACCTACCCCCACCTCTGACGCATCGACCTCCACCAAGAACTGCCGTGAAGAATCAGGGGTAACCAGGATGGGGGCTGAAACAAAGCGGCCTTTGAGTTTGGCAAATGCAGCCTCGGCTGCGTCAGACCACCTGAACGGAGTTCTGGGGGAGTTCAAGGCGGTCAGAGGTGCGGCTAGTTGGCTGAAGTTGCAAATGAAACGCCGGTAGAAGTTAGCAAACCCCAGAAACCTCTGTAGGGCCTTACGGGAATCTGGACTTGGCCACTCCACCACAGCCTTAACCTTGTCAGGATCCATACGCACTCCCTCAGACGAACCGATGTACCCTAGGAAAGGAACAGACTTTGCATGAAACGCGCATTTCTCCGCCTTGACAAAAAGCCCATTCTCTAGCAACCTCAGAAGCACTCGTCGGACGTGCTGCACATGTTCCTGGAGAGAAGAAGAAAAAATCAATATGTCATCCAGGTAAACATATATGAACTGATCGACCATATCTCGCAGCACGTCATTGACGAGTGCTTGGAAGACCACTGGGGAGTTCGATAATCCGAATGGCATTACCGAATATTCAAAGTGACCCCTGGGCCCGGTTTTTCAAAAGGTTTAATCCGGATAAAATTGATCCGGATTTAGTAATCCTTTTTTTTGCGATCCGTGATCACGTAATCCATCTTACTTTTGAGCCAGTTTTTCAAAGCAACATCGGATTGGATCAATCTGATCCGGATAGGAACTTTTTCAGGATCACCAAATCTGGATAACCAGTGCTCAAACAGGATAGGAAATCATGATGTAGAAATTTGCATTCTGCCAGAATGAGCAAACAGGCAAGCAACAAGGGACGCAATAGTTAGACACTATTTCTGATTTGGATTTGTTTTGGATTTCAAAAATCAGTGATTGCCATTCTTTGCATTGTTTTGGGTATTCTGTAATCATTGCATGCATCACTAATAAATATTCTAAAAACAAAAATATTTTTGATTGTGATGAATATATATTTATATATATATATATATATATAATATATATATATATATATATATATATATATATATATATATATATATAAAAACAGTGACGAATAAAATGTATTGTTTTTGATCAATTTTGACAGCTGTTTGGGGGATTATTTTATGAGGCCAAACTCTTTCTACTTTGATAAAGGCATATACTGAACGGCTGAATACGTTAAAGCAGGGGTTCTCAACTCCAGTCCTCGCGACCCACTGCTCTGCATATTGTGTATGTCTCCCTTATTACACACACCTGATTCAGATCCTCAGCTCGTTAGGATATGGACCAGAGTCTACCCTAACGAGCTGAGGATCTGAATCAGGTGTGTTAAATAAGGGAGACATACACAATATGCAGAGCAGTGGGTCGCGAGGACTGGAGTTGAGAACCCCTGCGTTAAAGCCTACGTAATCACTGTAGCCTGACGGATGAACAAATAAAATTAAAACCTTATGAATAAATAGAATATCTTGTAATATACTGCATGATCCAAATATAGTATTATTTGATACATTTTTAAAGTTTTCATTACATTTTGGGCATGAAATCCACGCTGAATCTTATGTTGGGATCAGTTTAATCCAGATTTTTTTGGATCAAAGTGATCCAAATCCTACAAAAAAGTTCTGAAAAACCCAAACTAAAGGTTTGATCCAGATCAAAACCAAGATTGGATTACGTGATCTAATCCGATTATGTAATCCATTTTTTCTTTTGAAAAAAAACATTTTCAAGATTTGATCCAATCCGTTATCCAAAATCCTAGTGGATTACTTTTGTAAAACCGGGCCTTGGGGGTTTTAAAAGTGGTCTTCCACTCATCCCCCTTCCTGATGCGGACCAAATGATAAGCATTACGTAAATCCAATTTTGTGAAGACCGGCGCTCCCTGCAACCTCTCGAAGGCAGAAGACATCAACGGCAAAGGATAAGTATTCTTTACCGTGATGCTGTTCAACCCTCGGTAATCAATACAAGGTCGCAGAGACCCGTCCTTCTTCCCCACAAAAAAGAACCCCGCCCCCGCTGGAGAAGAGGTGGATGAACCCGGATGCTAGAGAATCAGAAATATATTTCTCCATAGCCTCCCTTTCTGGAACAGAAAGTGAATATAACTTGCCCTTAGGCGGAGACTTACCTGGCAGTAAATCTATGGCACAGTCATAGGGACGATGCGGAGGTAGAGAAGCAGCTCGAGACTTACTGAACACTTCCTTCAGGTCAAGGTACTCTGTGGGCACGTTTGATAAGTCCACTTCTCCTCCTGAAACATAGGATCAGACATAGACGAACAGGCAGACACAAGACAAGACTCATGACATTGACTGCTCCATGACACAACAGTACACTGCTGCCAGTCCACACGGGGTTGTGTTGTATGAGCCACCGGTGACCAAGAACGATAGGTGCAAGGGGGGAGTCCATGATGTAGAATGAAAGTTTTTCAGTGTGATTGCCAGACGTGATGAGTGGTGATGAGTTCAGTGGTGAATTCGATGGTGGGGAGCTCTTGACCGTTGAGTGCACGAACTGAGATCTTGTGTGTGAGGGGTTTGATGGGAACATAAAACTTGAGAGCAAATGAATTGTCCATAAAAGTACCTTCGGCTCCCGAATCCAACAGTGCACGGTGGTCGTGGGTGTGTGTTGACCATCTCAGTCTTACCGGGAGGAGTGTAGATGTTAATGAGGTCTTCTCGGCGGAGATCCCACCCGATAGTAGCCTCATAGTTGCTATCGGGCTTGGCCTTTTACCGGACAACTGTAAGCGTGGTTACCAGTACCACCACAGTAAAGACATAGTCCCTGGGATCTCCGCCTCTCCTTCTCCTCCCGGGAAAGCCGAGCTCGCCCTACCTGCATGGGCTCGTGATCGTAAGTGGGGCTGACCACATCCGCTCCGCTGAAACGCTGATTTTCAGCTCCACTGGTAAACCGACTGGGTAGAACCCGTCTCTCGACTCTGGTCAAACGAGCATTGACTCTTAAAGCCAGTTCAATAAGCCCGTTGAGGGATGTGGGCAGATCCAGGGTGTAAATTTCTCTCTGGATGTGGTCAGCCAGCCCATGCAGGAACATGTCCCACTGCGCCTCCTCGTTTCATTGACACTCAGCCGCTAATGTCCGGAATTCGATGGAGAAATCTGATACGGACCTCTCTCCTTGGCGTAGATCAGCAAGAATTATAGCCGCTTCTCCCCCGGCCACTGCCCGATCGAAAACTTGTTTCATCTCAGTGGCGAGTGTCTGGAATCGAGGCACAGCATGGGTCTTGGTTCTCCCACACCGCCGTCCCCCATAGCGCCACTTTCCCTGATAACAGCATTAGGACAAACGCTACCTTGGACTGTTCCGTACTGAAGGTTCTGGGTTGCAGTGCAAAATGCATGGAGCATCGAGTGAGGAATGCCCTGCAGAAACTGGGCTCACCTGAATATAATTCGGGCACTGGTAATCGAGGCTCTGTCTGGGATGGGTTTGCTGGTGGTGTGGGGGGAACAGGCGGTGTGGGCGGCACAGTGGGAGCTCGCAAAAGTTGGACTTGCCGGGTGACCTCGGACACCTGCGCCACTAGAGCTTGAACTGCTCTCCCCGTGTCATTGATGTTCTTCTCACAGGAATCCATCCTCTGTATGCTGTTGTCGACGAACGCTTGAAGAGACGCTGACGATTCACCTGCTGCTTCCATATTTGGTCAGATCGTTCTGTCACGGCAATAATGGCAAGGAAGCAATATGCAAGTAACTCGTTTATTAATAAATGTAAAGTCCGGTGGTGACTGGACACGGGGAGTGGCGCAGGGAAGTCGATAGCCAACAGGGTGCAGGAGGAATGATGAGACGAGGTGACGATGACGATGGTGGTGAGTAATCCAGAACACGGAGATGAAGACATGACCGGAAACCAAAGACAGGAACAACGCACATGAACTGGATGCCAACCGGGATCAGGAACAAACACACGACAACACCAAACAACGATCTGATAGAGGAGAGGACAAAACTGTGAGTATAAGAAGGGTAAGGTGGATGAGCCGCAGCTGGTAATGAAAGTGAAACCAGCTGCGCGCTGATCAGTGATGATGGGTTGGTCACGCCCCCTACTCACACACTCACAAACGTATAACAACAAAGACACGAGACAAGAAGGAAACAGTGAATTCATGAACCTTGACACTATGAAAATGAAAATAAATGGTATAAGTTGCACGTGTCAGTGGCCTCTGTTCAACCCTCGGGGGTCCCACGGGTCCCAAACTCAATGTGCCGGTAGTCCTCTGGCCCCTGAACGACATATTAGGGGAACGAGTCTCTAGAACACAGGGGACATTTTTTTCTTTAATTTCTTTAAATCTCTCACACATGCCTTTTGCAGTCAATGGCAGACAGGTCCTCTTGAAAGGTCAAACTGAACCAAAGTGAGGAGAATTGTGTACTGCAAGAAAACTGACTTGGAACCGATCTAGAACCCTGCAATCCGGGATCTAGAACAGGGGGCCCCTTGGACTACCATGATGTCAAATTTGGAGTCGCTGCGACCTTTTGACCCCTGTATTTCCGACCGCCCACGTGCAACTTATTCAATTGAAACTTCAAAGCGCTTCCAGGTCAAGGGGGACTTTTGGGGCCAAAAAAGTTAAAAGGGACACGGAACTCTGGACACCGTCCAACGGGCCTGTGACGAGACATATATGTCAACTTCGGGGCAACCGGACCACCGTCCATGAAGTACCTATGAAATCGAATGGAATAAGTTGCACGTGTTACTGGACTTCAGTTGGCCCCTAAAGGTCCTAGGGGCCTGAAACTTTACAGAGAGCTGCGTCACATGGCCCCCGAAAACATACAGAGAGGGCAAAGTCTAGGAATGTAAAAAAAAACAGTTACTGTCCAATGTTCATAGAACACCTGTGAAAATGAACGGGTTAATTTGTACATAGGACGCTTTGCCATTTGACCCCGGGGGCCCTGGCGGCCCCAAACTTGACCATTCCAGAAAGACCCTTGTGGATGGAGAAAGCTGAACCATGTGTTGATCAGGGTGAACTGCTGAAACACATACTTGGGAACAATGTAGAACCTTGAAACTAAGGATCTCACCTTGGGGTCTACTGGGCTACCCTCATAACGAATTTCGAGGCCCTGTGATTTTTCGGCACCGAGTAAGAGATACAGTGACTTGTGACAAAAAACAGGTGGTTTAGTGGCATGAAAGGCACCTTGTGGTCATGCAGACAGTCATCTGGGCACAGTGAGCACTCTGTGCATGTGATGAAGAGTATGGTAAGGCACAGGTGTTTAGGGTCAGAATAGGCACTTTGTGGCAATGAGGAAGAGGATATGTGTTTAGGGTCAGAATAGGCACTTTGTGGACAATGAGGAAGACTATGGTGAAGTTTAGGTGGTTAGGGGTCAGAATAGGCACTTGGTGGAACTGAGGAAGACTATGGTGAAAAAAAGGTGGTAAGGGGGCTTCATAGGCACTTGGTGGCATGCCCCGCAGTGCAATGGCACCCCCAGAGGTGTCCATAAGTTGCCTATGGCCAATTTGCCCGACCTACCTGTGTTTTGGGAAAATGTCCATATCACCATTAGAATAAGTGGCTCGTGTCGTAGGTTTGATCTCTGTGAACATCGGACTGACTACGCTGACAATGGCAACTTATATTTAAATTACATTGCATTTACATTTATTCATTTGGCAGACACTTTTATCCAAAGCGACTTACAAATGAGAACAAAGATGTGACTTCAGTCGTTTCTTGAAAATGGCCACGGCAGGTCATTCCACCAGCAGGGAACAGACCAGGAAAAGGTCAGAGAAAGAGATTTTGTGTTTCTTTGAGATGGCACTACAAGACGACGTTCATTTGCAGAGTGCAAGTTTCTGGATGGCACATAAATCTGAAGTAATGAGTTTAGGAAAAAGGGAGCAGGTTGTTCTGTAGGCAAAAGTCAGTGACTTGAATTTGATGTGAGCGTCAACTGGCAACCAGTGCAATTTTGTGAGGAGAGAGGAGTGACGTGTGCTCTCTTCGGTTCCATTAAAGACCACTCTGGCTGCAGCATTCTGGATTAGTTGCAGAGGTTTCACAGCACAAGCTGGAAGACCAGCCAGGAGAGCATTACAATAGTCCAGTCTGGATAGAACAAGCGCTTGGACAAGGAGTTGTGTAGCATGCTCTGTTAGGAAGGGCATCCACCTTACAGTTATTCCAGTCTTACAAAAGGCATTGTTTGTTGTTCACAGAAATCTGATCCAGTTCAAGCTCACATGGCATGGAAAGGATGTTGCCATCCTGTTTGCCTTCTCTCTGCTGTGTGTTCTCATTCATTGAGCCTGACAAACTGGCCTTTATTACCCAGTGTTTCATTGCACAGAGCAAACATACCATCCTTACATTCAATTACGAGTATTTATCTACAGCACGTTGATGGAAGAATCCAAATAAAGGTATCCAATAACGTTGATATCCATCAAATTCTCTATAATTATAATCAAATTATACCTAGAGTAAAAGGAAGTTTGTCAAAATGATCAATATTTATTGAAATATTATCCCACGTGTGATTTACATATGACATTTTATTTACATTTGACATCTAGTATAAAAGTAGGAAAAAGTGCTTCATAGAGCATCACTGCAGCATTACTGACATTTTGACGGCACATTCTGAAAAAAACATGTAAGTATTTTAACATCCCTACATTTCAGTAGAAATTGTTTTTAAAAGGTGTATATTTTGTTTTGTAACACTACCAGATTTTTACACATGTTTATAGCATAAACAAAGAGATTGTTAATCCAAACTACATGACAACTACATTGTCAAGTACATTCTCCTGGTACGCGCTTGCACTTAAAGGATGTATTACATCTCGTCCTGTATTTCCTGAAAACAAACATGAAGATTCTGTCATGATATTCTTACCTTCATGCCGTTCCAAAGCTGTCTGATTTTCTTTCTCGCATGAAACAATATTTTGAGGAATGTTAATGTCCATAGAATGGAAGTCTTCTTGTTGTTGTATCACAAAATAAAGAAATGCATACAGTTTAGGAACAATATCAGGGTGAGTAAATTATGACAATTTTAATTTTTGAGTTGAACTATCTCTTTAAGTTCATTAAATTCTGCCAGTGAAACATGTATAAATTACATTTATGTCTTAATATTTATTAGACTTAATATTTTATTTTTTTTACTATTATGAAACAAGCCAAAGATACTGATTAGGTACATTATTTTTGTTTTTGCATTTCAAATAGCTTTGTTCTTGCTTGGTATCTTTGTACATATTCTTATAATGCACAGGCATATTTAACCTTTGCTGCTGATTCATTCCCAGGTTTACCATGGTAAAGCTGACACTTCTGCTTCTCTTCATGACCTTCTCTCAGGGGGACGCAGCAGGTTACTATTGAAATAATTATTGTTATTACAGAGAGAGCAATGTATACATTTTATATTCTTCTAAGAAGTTATGTACTTATTTGAGTAACAGTTTATGACATTTACCCAATAATAACCCTATTTAAAGGGTACCTATTATGGCATTTAAAATGTTCCTAATAATGTTCTGGGAGTCCCTAACAACAGTTTTACATGCATGCAATGACAAAAAACACTTTTGTTGTCTTATAATATGCATTTATTTTTACCTGATTTGCTCACCGACTCCCTAATGATTCGTTTGACGACTCATTTGTCCAAACCCCTCCTTTGCGTGACGCTAATCGGCGGTGATTGGTCAGATGACGCAGTCAGTTATATTTTGCGTTAACCCAAAGCTTAAACATATTGATAAAGCACTGCAGTACTACAATACGCTTCACATAATTTCACATATTTCAAAAAACAAAAAAAATTACATTGGAGACCTAGAAGCTGCTGAGCGTAACTCTCACTCTCTCTCACACACACGCACGCACGCACGCACGCACCACACACACACACACACACACACACACACACACACACACACACACACACACACACACACACACACACACACACACACATAAAAGCTACAATTATTAATAGTACTTGCAGGTTGTGATTCGGAGGATGAAGCTGATCCAAATAAACTTGGTATTGAACGTTCCTTCAGTATCAGGCGACTCGCGAATCCACACTTGAAAGCATTTGTGTTTGTGAAGCGATCGTCATTAAAATAACGCGAACACAGCTCAAGGTGGCTATACTTGTGTGGTATAGTTGTAAATATAAACTCTAGCACTGAGTCTTCACATGCTTGTCCCTGGGCAGTGAAAAAAAAAGTTTGCTTTTGATTCGCACTTCAGAACAGAGTCTCGTCGACATGATGTTGTCAGGTTTCTCTGTCTGCTCGGGCGCGCACTGAGTGGGCGTGTCGAATTCAAATAACTTGTACAAGTGACGTACGAAAGTTAGAGAAAATGCATCGTTCGTCTATCGATTCATATCAGCGACTCAGAGTCGACTCTTACTTTTGAGAGACAATAACTTTGTATACGGTGAACTTTCATATTTAAAACTTTGCAGGATGTTTTTGTTCACTTAGATCTATGTTACACACTACATGAAAGGTAATTTTCAAAATTCCATGATAGGTACCCTTTAAAGTGTTTACATGACCTACATGTTGTTGGGTTATTAAGCATAATCGATGATTGTGTATGTAAATACTCTCACTGTTTCCTGAATATCATATATACAGCTGATGGCTGCCCCACTGGATGGTCAGCATTTGGACTGAAATGTGTCAAATTCTTCGCAACACCACTTGATTGGATGTCAGCAGAGGTAATGTGCTACTGACAGCACTATTATAGTAATGTGACATATTGTTTATGCATCTCTTTAAATTTGTTGTTGAAATCTCATTTTCTGCAGTTATACAGAGAAATATCAATAACTCAGACACTCTGAAGAATCTGATCATCAAATAAATATTCTGATATTTTTGTTTATTGAAATTAACTTTAAAAATAATAATAATAATATAGTATAACTTAAATAAGCAACACAAATCTGCAAATCTTTAAGAAACCTTGAGAAATCATCAAACTTGCATCAGTAACCACATTTTCTTGGCTCATGACTTATTCCAGGGTTTTTGAAGAAATGTTTGGATCCTCGTTTGGGTATTATTTCATCTTTAAAAACACTCACAATAAAGAGCTACTTGCAATACACCACATTCTGGTGCAAACGTAACATGTTATTAAGTTCTTATAAAAAATACAGTCTATATAGAAATTATTGTTGCATAATAATGTTCACTGAAAAATAAATCTGTAGAATTTAAACAAGTTTTGTTTTTGTTGTTGTTGTATTGAATTGCACATGCAGAGATGTATTGGCTCGTATGGTCATGTGAAATATCATGAGCAAGAGCCCTGCATGTCACTATGTAAACGGCAGTGGCCCTCAGCTCTGTTTAGTGACACGTCCGTGTCCTGACAATACATGACAGCTCTCAAGACGTGCTTCTAATGCTAAAGAATTGTAAATACGGAGAGAAGGTCACAACGAGAAATCTGAAAAACCTCTGTGTTTGTAGTCAACATTTCAATAGGGAAGACCACGAACACAGAGCTTTAGGCCAAACGAAGGGGAAAACGGAAAGAAACTGCCGTTCCCTCAGTTCTGCCCGAGTAAAACACCATCGCCATAGAGCTCCTTTTTACCATAATGCTGTTTAAAGAGTAGACATAGTATGATACAATATTTAGTGATAAACACTTTTTATTAGCCCAATGCACACTATTGTACCATCAGCCCATTTTATGAGGCAGAGATAAGGCCGTGATATTAGAGATGGACAACTGCCCTAACGAAAGTCACATTTTGAGCAAATATAGCTTTATTAATTCATGTGCATCCATACTCTCAGTGGCGCACAAATGAAATAGGATATATTATACATAAACGTGAAAAGTTTCATGGAAGCACGCAAAAGTCTGTTCATTTTAATTTTTTTGCAAAGGTCCCTTTAGAGGCTCCATAAAACACAGATTAAGAACAAGTTTTGTTTTTTTTGCAGTGCAGATCACTTTTGGAAAAACACATCTGTAATGCTGAGAAATACTTTATTTACCATTTATTAATGTTACAAATTACTAAAATAAATAGTTTTGATTGATGGTATTAAAAACAATCTGTCTTTTTAGAAGTACTGTCAAACTTTTGGAGGAAATCTTGTATCGGTGCACAGTAGATCTGAAAACGATCTTCTGCTGAACATGTTGCCTGGTACGACACGAGCATGGATTGGTGCTCATGATGCTGTAAAAGTAAGTGGTTATACAGAAGAAAAAAACGTTTAATTATTTTTAATTTTCTTAAAGTTGTGTTTGCATTTTCGTAAAGTTACTTTACATATTGTGACATGAAATAGCTTAGGGCAGGCGTACATGTTGTCGTTTGGACACTTGGGATGTTGTGAGCTCCTGCCCTTGTTATACAACATGACTGATCCACACGGTGAGTCAGTGGCAATCACAAGAGCTTGAAGTCAGAGTAGGAGCTTTTTTTGTTTGTTCGTAGATTCAGAACAAAAAGATGGCTGTGAAAAATTATGCATTGTTTTATATCATTTATGCACATGTTCAAGACTACAACATTTTTTTTGTGGGTTAATTAGTACGTTTCATAGTAAAATGAGCAACTGTGATGAGCGTAGCAGCTAACTTTGCCTAACATTTGTTTTTATGCAGATTTAAAGTAATTCATTTTTTCAGATTATTTTATTTCATGCCATGTCAGCATTCAAAGCTATTTTCATGGCAAAATTCACTTACAAAAATACAAATATCATATAAATACAATAAAAACAAAACAAATATAAACAACAAGTCATATTATACAATATATTTTTTTAAATTAACATATGATAAAAAATCCAAAACCTTTTCAGGCATTATCTCATTAAATATGTCCTTCAGTGAAGTAACTTCATAAAAGAGCTTCTGCTTGCGTTAAGTCCAGGACAATCTAATAAAATATCTTTGATAGATAAGGGAATTTTAAAAAACATACATAAAGTTGGGTCTTCACCTCAAACTTGTGTGACCCATACGGCATCTGGTGTAGACCACATGATCAAGTCTAGTTTTAAAATTGATAGAAAGTCTGTTTGTTATTTCCGGATGAGTTTCATACAACTTATTATTCTTGCACATATTCCACTCTTCTTGCCACTTATTTAAAATATATCGGTTAATAATCGGTCTGATATCTGAGGGAGGAATTTGACAATCATTAACTTCCTGATTAAGAGATTCATTAGCAGCGGCATCAGCTCGTTCATTTCCTGAAAGTCCAACATGTCCTGGAACCCAGCAAAAAAAATAATACTGAAGAACTGCTTTTGTAGATAATCCACTTTGGTTAAGATGCAATCCAAGTCAAGTCAAGTCAAGTCAAATCAAATATATTTATATAGCGCTTTTCACAATACAGATTGTATCAAAGCTGCTTCACAGTATCAATCAACAACTTAACAATGTTTGTTTATTACTGGAAAAAAGACATCCAAGTTTGGTAGAGTTGATCAATGGTATGATTGGTTAATTAATTTGAATATCCATCCCCGACTGAGCAAGCCAAAGGCAACAGTGGCAAGGAACCGAAAAACTCCATCAAGTGACCTACTGGTGTCCTAAAACTCCATCAGATGACCCAATGGAGAAAAAAAAACCTTGGTAGAACCCAGGCTCAGTCGGGGCCAGTTCTCCTCTGGCGTTTATGAACTAGAGGCCGAATTTACAGTAACTGTAAGATAAAAAATGTATATGAATGCCTGGCTAAATAGATGCGTCTTTAGTCTAGTTTTAAACTGGGAGAGCGAGTCTGAGCAACGAACAATATCAGGAAGGCTATTCCAGAGCTTCGGAGGTAGATGTGTAAAATGCTCTCCCTCCTTTGGTGGATCCTAGGAATGACCAGAAGCCTCGAATTTAGTGATCTTAAAGAGCGCGATGGATTGTAGGGCGATAGAAGATCCGTTAAATAGACTGGAGCTAAACCATTTAGGGCTTTATAAGTCAAAAGCAATACCTTGTAATTGATACGGAACTTAATAGGTAACCAGTGTAGAGATGATAAAATTGGTGTTATATGATCATATTTTCTTGATCTAGTAAGAACTCTAGCGGCTGCATTTTGGACTAACTGTAGCTTGTTTATTGAAGATGCGGGACAACCAGCTAATAAAGCATTACAGTAATCTAGTCTCGAGGTCATGAATGCATGAACTAACTTTTCTGCATCAAAAACAGATAGCATATTACGTAGCTTAGCAATGTTTCTAAGGTGGAAAAAGGCTGTTTTTGTAACATATGAAATATGATTTTCAAAAGACAGGTTGCAGTCTAATGTAACACCCAGGTCTATTACTGTAGTGGATAAAGTAACAGGGCATCCTACTATGTTAAAGTCGTGCTGTGAAAGGTTTTGTGGACAGTTTTTAGAACCGATAAGTATTACCTCTGTCTTGTCTGGATTTAATAAAAGAAAATTACGCGTCATCCAATCTTTTATATCTTTAACACAATCTGTCAATTTGGATAATTTAACGTATTCATCTGGCCATGATGAAATATATAATTGAGTGTCATCCGCATAACAATGGAAACTAATTCCATGTTTCCTTAGAATATTTCCAAGTGGCAGCATATATATTAAGAATAATAAAGGGCCTAACACAGATCCCTGCGGCACTCCATAGTTTGCCGAAGTTATGATCGATTTTTCTCCATTTAAGTAGACGAAATCCACTAAAGGATGATACATTTTTAAAGTATCCATTGCTTGAAGGCAAGATTTCACATTTTTTCATTATCTGGCACAAAAAGCCCTGTAAGTGTAGCAAACTGTTCCGAGAGACAAATGCTGAGAATCTAAATGCAGTATTTAAGGGTAATCCACAATACTAATAAAAATCCAGACAAAGGTCACGAACAAACAATCCACAAAACAACAGTTAAAGGCCGACTGATGTGCTTTGGATTGCGCAGCTTTGATGCGTTGATGTAATTTCCACTGAAACAGGAAGCTCAGGCGGGGCATGTTGAATGGCTCCTCCCCCTTTTCAAATAGCCAATAGCGTTTAGTTTACCTCACAGACTGACAGCACCATGGAAGCGAATCCGAGCGCTGATGATACGTTGGATTCGATAGTAAAGATGTGAATAAATTATAGCCATTTCATTCTTAATCAACGTACAGTTGGAAAACAGAATAAAACTGTAGCGTGTGAGCAACCGAACACACATCTCCAACACATATTGCTCCGCAACGAGCCAACTATGATCACTTTGGCCAGGTGGTGTTTATAGCATAGGGGGCGGAGCTTTAGATTCTAGAGATCATTTGATTGGACAGAAGATGTGACGAGAAGCTGAAGTCTGCGGTGATGTCATAAAAATCCCTGATCCATTTTAGCGGTAGTGAGAGACTGCTACAGTTTAAATGCTTATATCTCCTAAATGTGAATTTTGTCATTGTTTAGGAACACACTAACATTAAGGCTAACATATTCATACTTAATATTTAGAACTTAAATTTCATTTCAGGGCACCTTTAAGGGCTGAGAGAGCAAAGCGAGAAATCCATTGGAACAGGCAGAGAATCCAGAGAAGCAGGGTACTAAAGTGCTCAGAAATGCAGTTCAAAATGTACAAGACTTTACAGACAATAAACAGAATGAACCAGGCTTATATAGTGTGAGCTAAACAGGATAATGAGACACAGCTGAAAACAATGAGTGCTGATGAGTTCGTGCAGAGAATTATGGGAAATGTAGTTTGTGAGGGTCACAATAGTCTGATGTGGAGAGCCCTCTGGTGGCTCTCAAGGGCACTTCAGCTGGGGATCGTAACAGTCAGATGGATGCAATATGAATTTGGGCACAAATATTTTATAAAAACGAAAAAAAGTTAATCAATTGCAATAAGTGAGTGTTTAAACAACAAATAATCTTGTGAAATGAGTTTCAGAACAGAAGACTTTCTAATCACTCCATTCTCTCTGTAGTCAGGACAGTGGATGTGGACTGATGGATCTGTGTTTGATTACAACAACTGGTGCAGTGGACAACCTGACAATTCTATAAATGACAACGTTGTGGAAATAAACTTAGGTACGAATATAACAGATTTCTTCAAATTAATTAAATATAAAGTTAATTGCATTAATAAAAGTGTCTTTGATTCAGAAAAATAATCATGTATTTATTGTTTATCTTATCCTAGGTAACCACTGCTGGCATGACAATGAAAAACAAGTCCAACTTGGTTATATTTGTGCTAGAAGTCTTTATTAAAAGTCATTCTGCTCAAGTTCATTGATTGAACATGCATTAAAACATCTTCTGAATTTATCTTTACTATGGAAATCTTATTTTTAAAAGGAAACCTACTTAATTGATGACACTTTAAGTGTAATAGAAACATACAGCATCTCATTTATGTAAATCTGTACTTCAACCTCTTTTTAACTTTAATTTCTCCAGTCAATAAAAGCATTGTAAAATATTTTTTGTTCTGTTTTTATATTGGCTCAAACATATAATAGTGTACTGTTGAAGAAAGCATCGTCAGCTTCTGTGTCTTCAGTAAGCGCTCTGTTACTCCGTCTATAGCTTGTTTGCAGACGTGATTCTGATGACGTGCAAAATTCAGATGGAGGACAGCAAGAGAAAAGCAGAATGGACGAGATGGAGGAAAGTCTGTACTGTGTTGGTTTAGAAAGGTATACAATAGAAAACCACGTGGATGTAATGAAGAGGAGCATTGCCTGCCATTTAAGGCGGTAGATAAAGCGAATGTGAAGCTGAGGTCTGGTTTGTGTATATCACACTGCCTTTCTGCTAGAGAGTTATGGGCAGTATTTAGATTTTCTGTCGTGATTGTGAAAAATGTACTTCGTGCTGAATGGAGAATTGTCAAAGGAACTCACATCATCGTTCAGGGAGAAAACTAGGCAATGTAATACGCTCTTTCGCCTTGTCTACATGTAAAAACACCAAGGGAAGCAGGTTGAGGAGACGGGAAGACTCCGGATAGCAAATCTAAAGTAATAATGTCAATGATTAAACCATATCACTCAATAAAATAATCATATTGCTGAGTGTTTTTGAAAGTTTTGTATTTTGTTTGGCTAAAATTATTAACATTACATTTGCGAGTATGGCTGTCACTCGGGTTGTGAATTAGCAGAACTTGCACGCAGACACTTCAAACCTGTTCACAAGCTTCCATAGATTTGATTTTGGTTGTCATTTGTTGAAATAAATACAAACAATTCAGTGTGTCGTTGTATGTCCGCTGAACGTGACCCTGATTCTCCTCTGTGGTTATACTGTGTGTGAAAGTGAATATTTACAAAGACAACAATAAACCTTCAGTTACATTTCGCCTTTCCAACAAAGAAATGGATCGACTTCTCTATGCTTGTTGAACACATTTTTATATTAGACATTTCTACCATATGATGGCTGAAGCAGCAGCGCGTGACAGTTTACACAGTACTATCAACATTACACACCTTACACAAAACACCATTAAAGGCGACAACTTTTAAAGTTAAAAAAGTATAAAATTTACATAAATGATAAAAGCTCCTTGTGGTTTCTTGGTTTGATCGATTTGAGTAACCATAATTGAAGCAAAACATAGGCATTTTGAGTTTGTGATAGTGCTTTACTATGTAGAAAATTGCTTCCAGCCCTACATCTGCATCTCGTGCCACAGTTACCCCTTTTCCACCAACAAGAACCGGGTGCTGGTTCGGAGCCAGAGCCAGAGCTGGTTCGGAGTTGGTTCGACTGACAAGCTTACTAAGAACCGGTTTGCCTTTCCACCGGCTAGAGAGCCACAACAGAGCCAGATATTAAGTCACTGCATATGTCACATGTTGCCCAGCAACGCTAGTGCGGTAGCGCCAAACACAAACACGCTAGGCTTGTTCGAGATGCATCGGCTTCACGCAGATCGATCGCCGCATGACATCAAAGCACTGCGAAAGCGATCCAAAAGCAGGAGTCGTATGATCTCCAAACACTCCCGCAGCTCTGATCGGTCCGCGCCGCTCCGATGCATCTCGAACAAGCCATCAACAATAACGGACGTTGCGTTACTATGGATGCTCATGGGTTTGCAAAAATACATCGGAATCCAACGCGTTT
The DNA here is from genome assembly GCA_036326025.1 of Chrosomus eos. Taxonomy (NCBI): domain Eukaryota; kingdom Metazoa; phylum Chordata; class Actinopteri; order Cypriniformes; family Leuciscidae; genus Chrosomus; species Chrosomus eos. The sequence goes on along the minus strand of JAZAVI010000406.1, from coordinate 45,019 downwards.
GTGCAGCTCGCCGTAACTTAAATAGACGGATATAATAATCAAGCTGCTATTAGCTCGACTAGCTGCTATTTAAAAATGGCGGTCACAAGTTTCTTGTTGGTCACGGTAACCCCGCCCCCAGCCCCTGACGCAAGCGGTTCTTACTTGGCTCCGTTCTAGACCAGCAATGATTTGGTGCTACTTAAGAACCACTTTTCCTGGTTGCGTGTGGAAAAACAAAGAACCGAATTGAAACTAGGCTCTGGCTCCGAACCAGCACCAGCTCTGCCTTGGTGGAAAAGGGGTAAGTGTGACATCATGTGCAAACGACCTGTTTGGTGTTGATTATCCTGTAGGAATATATAGGCCAATACGCAGTTTATGGACCTTTTGATAAATGGCTAGGTTTGAGTGGAAACGTCCGTACGCCCAGTTTTTTTGTCGCATGTTCATTCTTTCATAAATGAGGCCCAAGATCTTTGTGTGGTCTGCTTGGGAGTAAAGCATGCTGTCGAGGGGTCTGACTGTGTTCATTGTGAATGTCTTCCGCTGAGGACGCTCCGCTCCTGGCTGGCACACTTCGAGGAGGGTGGCCGGATTCATACCCGCCGTGGTTCAGGTCCCGCGTCTGCTGAGGCAGCGTAGCAGCTCAGATCATGGGGGACACAAAGCAAATGGAGCAAGCAGAGATTTAAGAGGCACCCGTCCCTTTCTCAGCTCTCACCTGGGTGTTGACTTTGTCTAGCTCTGAGGAGGATATTAACCCTTTGGGGACCAAAAACGCGCCGGCACGTTTTGGCAGATTTTTTTCACATAGCAGAAAAATAGACTTAAAATACTACCATCATTTCTGGTCATATAGAGTTAAGAAATATGAGAAAATAAACTGTTAAATGTCTACTTTTTTATGTGCCCACATACAATCGAAATAAAATATTGTGCTTTTGTAAAATAAAGAAAATAAACAGGGTTTGCGTTAAACAAAACTCAGCGAATACTATTCACTCAGCCTTGAGCAATATATCTTTTAAATCATTTAAGTTTGTACTTTTAAATGATACGATTCAAAACTAAAATAAATATTCTCCGTTTATGTCATCTATATAAAAAGAGAGACGTGTCAGCCGTTCTAATTATCTTTCTCTCAGCTCATTATTTTCCTAATGTGACACGCCCACGGAGAGCACGCGCTATTCAACCGCTAATGACACATTGAGACGCGTAAACGCCCATATAAACTCTGTAAACACACTATATTTTTTAGTCAGATTAAGATTCGTCTTGCGCGGCTGTGAGGAATTATCATGGGACTATACTGCGCGCATACATAGCGAGCGCACGGGAGAGTTAGGTGTGTCTCTCTTTCTGTCGTGCGTGCGCGCGCACTATGTTTGTTATGCGTGCAGTATGTTCTGTCTCGCACGCGCGATTCCGGGAGATTTGAACTAACTTGCGGGCATCAGGGAGGCGCTATGGATATGCGGGAGACTGCCGGAACTTCCGGGAGACTTGGGATGTCTGAATAAGCTTTTGTTAGGAGTTTCTGCTCATATGTTAAATATATAGTATGTTTTGGCAATAAACTAATCAACTAAGATGTTATAGTGTTTGTTCCAATGCAAGCTATATCAAAAAAATAAATCCTCAACTTTGAAATATGTATGATTAAACTAAGACATTTATGGAAAAAGACCATTTTCTTTTCAAGATGTTTCCAACTCTAACTTTGAACTTTGAACTGTGTGTGTGTGTGTGTGTGTGTGTGTGTGTGTGTGTGTGTGTGTGTGTTGTGTGTGTGTGTATGTATGTATATGTATATATATATTAGGGGTGTAACGGTACATGTATTCGTATTGAACCGTTTCGGTTCGAGGCTTCTGGTTCGGTACGCATACAAACCGAACGATTCTTTGGACCATTTTTCCTGCCGACAAAATTCGCGCTGGCGAGACCACCACAACGTTGCGCAACATCAAATGGCAAGCGTAATGAAAGCGGAACGAAACTGTGCTACTCATTATGTGCTTCACGGATCGTTTATCAGTTCGGACCAGCAACATCTGTGCAGCGCGAGCCGATCTCGAATAAGCGACACCGTTATACACAGCGCTAAGAGATCCAGTAAAGAAAACATTTGAATTCGCCACTGAAGTAATAACATCGCTGCGAGATCTAGAGAAGCATTCACATTTCTCCGTTATTAACCGTAGATCTCTATTAGATCAAACAGCGCTGACGTGGAAACCAGGAGAAACATTGTGCCGTGAATGAACTAGTAATACTTTACGTCCACAGACCAGCAACATTCACCATTTAATATAGTAACACTAACTGTAACCAGTTTGGCTGGAATAGTGAAATGCTTTCAAGTACTTCACACATCTTTTTCCAGCACTTCAAAACTCAAATATTATATAAATAAATATATATTTAAATGTTATTTTTAATGTGATGACCAAAACATTATTTGTTCATCCTTCAAAGATTACCCCCTTTTATAAACCTGAAAGTTTCAAGATGTAGGAACACACTTATTTAAAAAATCTCCCCTGCACTGTCCATCATCTCCCCACCGTCTATAATTGGATTACAGAGTCGCGCGCGCGCCTGCCTGCACATTGAACGGGAATTTTCTCCAATAAGGGGGGCGGATTCAGCGGAATGTTTTGACGAATTACGCCACAGCACTTATACAATTGCTCTGATTGGCTATGGCTGTGAGCAGACAGTGTCAATCAATGTATTGGAGATTGAGAAAACGGCAACTGTGACCATAGATGTAAAGAAAACAAAGGTGCTTGTCAGATTTTCCTAACAAGCAAACATATTTTTTTAATAAGCCCAAAAAAACGCAACCCGCAACCCGTGCTGTTTTAACGCGACTTACTAAAAAAAAAGCCCAAAGTCGCGTATTATAAGCGGACTTGGCAACTATGGTCCTTGCATTCTTTCTCACACCTGAATTAAAGGCTCATTACTATGCAGGTATTTTGTCTTCTCAGGTGTGAACCAACTAATTATTCACAAGGGGGTTGGGCCGTTGACGCCCATTCGCATATTGCCTTGGCAAACAAAAAAAATGTTTTTCACAATTTTAATCAATCTATTGTGTTATGTGAATGATTAGGCAGGATGATTTTCAGATCATTTTGAAGCAAAAACTCTAGGCGACAACTTCCATTAGTCAAAAGTCTTGTGGAAACATATTTAGTATGTGTTTTGTGGCCTTATTTCAGAAACTTTAATTTTTAGTTTTTTCAATAACCATGCATAGACAATATTCTCTCAAAAATACAAACATGTACATACATGTTGCTCACATATTATGGTAGCCCCGTTTGTGCTATTCACCTTTTTCCTGGTTAGCGAATTTCCTGGTTAGCGCGATTCATAGCGGGTTTGAACCGGAAGCCGGTTGTCCTTTTCCGGTTCGAAGCTTTATGAAGATTAAGCTCGCTCAGAACGCCCGCAGTGATGTGCTGGTTAGAAAATATGTGAAATAAGTAGGGCTGCCCGTGCATGACTGAAATTGGGTTGGATGTTATACAATATGGGAGAGAATGCTAAACCATAATGAGCGTTGTCGTAATATATTGCCTATTCCGCATCTCAGCGCATGCATAAAGCTTGCCACAAAAACCGGCAAAAGTAATGATTATACATGATTCATGAAACATTAATTGTTTATTAACTAGTGTTTTCTGTCAGTGTCGACTGCAAAGATAAAGTTGACGATGCAGACTCGTCATCTTCGCAGTAGTGAACGCAGTAGAGCCTATAGAGAGAAATGTACACTTCATACGAATTAACCTACATAAGCAGAGAGTAGCCCATTTCTGTTCGTTTTTAATTATTTTGTATAAAGTAGACAGTTTAAGCTTTCTATGGGACTATTTTATAATTAAATTTTTAACCCTATCAGGTCTTTGAGGCAAATCATATACGCTGAGTTTCGGTTGATTAATGAGACGCGCTCCAGTTCACGCGCCCGTGCCTCTGTGTCCTGATTATGGTCTACTATATTTGCTTCTTATTTATTATTACAGGCAATTTGTTGATGACACATTGACTAAAATGAAGATACAATTTATACTAAACAAAATTCACTTTAAAAAAACGCTTTCTACAAAACAAAACTTAATAAGTGGTCAAAATCATGTCTGAGCCATTCCAAATGTTTTCTGATGTATGGGCATCTTATGCTCCTATCTGACTCATCTCATGCGGTTCCCTTTTCATATAGTCAACATAGATGAAAAAAAAACATTATATTGTGAAACAAATATAAAACGTATGTTTTAGTTTTTTTTTTTTACTTATATTTAAACGCCACACCGCTCCACTTTGCTCATATGCTCTGGTGTGTAGCCTATATGTGTGCGTGCATGTGATGGAGGGATGCGATTTTTGAATAATAATTGAATAATACCCAGCGATCTATGAATATTATTTTTGCTTGAAATTCCCATCCCTACTGGTAATGTATTAGGCGTTTTTGTCAACAAAATTGTGTGAACAGACATACACATTTTTCGGTGGATGCTTCAGTTTTAGCGCAGCTAACCAAAAACGTCTATTCTCTGGCATTTGAATATTAGCTGATACGGAACCGGACTTATGCTCAAAGCACTGTTTCTAAAAAGGTTTTTTTTTTTATCTTCTTTGAATTGTTAAAACAACCAACAACAGCACACGTAGAGCAGAGGTGTCAAGTAACGAAGTACAAATACTTCGTTACCTTACTTAAGTAGAAATTTTGGGTATCTATACTTTACTGGAGTAATAATTTTTCAGCCTACTTTTTACTTCTACTCCTTACATTTTCACGCAATTATCTGTACTTTCTACTCCTTACATTTAAAAAATAGCCTCGTTACTTCTATTTCATTCCGGCTTGTCATCATTCAAAAAAATCACCAATAACACACACAGTTAATAGATCTGAGTCCCGCCTCCTGAACACACATCGCTAAACTGATTGGCTTTGTGTTTTCTTTCTAACTTGTGAGAGGCTGTAGTAACATTTGTCTGTGCGAAGCGGCGAAACTCCTCCGAAGGAAACCTAGAGATGCAGTAAGCGATGGAGAAATCGCAAATCGTTTCAAATATTGATTTGGAGACAGCTGTTTTTACAATATAGGCTACCTTATGACAATCGTGGGATAAGTGGCAAAGATAATCGTGTGTGTGTGTGTGTGTGAGATAAAGAGAGAGAGAGAGAGAGAGAGAGAGAGAGAGAGAGAGAGAGAGAGAGAGAGAGAGAGAGAGAGAGAGAGAGAGAGAGAGAGAGAGAGAGAGTGTGTGTGTGTGTGTGTGTGTGTGTGTGTGAGAGAGAGAGAGAAAGAGAGAGAGTGTGTGTGTGAGAGAGAGAAGAGAGAGTGTGTTAGAGAGATAGAAGATATTGTGTGTGTGTGAGAGAGAGAGAGAGAGAGAGAGAGAGAGAGAGAGAAAGAAAGAGAAAGAGGGAGAGGAGAGAGTGTGTGTGTGTGTGTGTGTGTGTGTGTGTGTGTGTGTGTGTGTGTGTGTGAGAGAGAGAGAGAGAGAGAGAGAGAGAGATTGTGTGTGTGTGTGTGTGTGTGTGTGTGTGTGTGTGTGTGTGTGTGTGTGTGTGTGTGTGTGTGTGTGTGTGTGTGTGTGTGTGTGTGTGTGTGCAACCCTACATTATAGGGTCAAAATATCCCCACAAAGATGGCAATATCCGAAATCCTTGCCCTTGTGGGGAATTTTTTTTTTTTTTTTGAAAACAGCTTATAAACAGACTAAGTGAAAATGTAAAAATGCAGAAAGTTTTCTGTAATCGGTGATTCTATCTTCCGCTTCATGAAAAACATGTTAATGCTCAATAGTACACATATGGTTCTTTATCTTTAATGTATGCATTGTACTAAAATTAAAATTGAAATAAAACTGAAATACATTTTCTATTGCCAATATGGCGCTTTTCCACTGCATGGTACGGTTCGACTCGGCACGGAACGGTTCAGCTCGCTTTGCTTTTCCACTGCGTGGTACGGTTCGGCTCGGAACGGCACGGTTCGGTTCGCTTTAGCTCAGTTGCTTTTCCACTGCAGTTAGTACCCCTTCAAAGTGGGTGGGACTGATCGTTACACTGTTTGTAGGTCCGGTGATAGCCGTGTGCGGCTAAGAGCTGAGCTAGGCTACTTCTTGGAACACTTTTTCATTCCGTTTTGCCCCATCCAGCTCTCGCTGGACCCGCTCCTCGGCAACCAACGAGAGGAACGTCTGCACCTCGACCACGATTCAACCATTTCTTTTTTAAAGTTTTGATCTTTCTTTTCAAGAGTAAAAAACAGGTGCTACCGCGTTGGCTGTTGTCTACTGGTTATTTAAATACAGCGGTGTGGGTTTAGTGTCTCGTGTCGCAAATCCAATGACGCTGGTAGTGACGATTCTGTCTGTCTGACCAATCAGTGATCTGCAGTGTTTCACGTCACATTTTAGTACCGGTACCATACGAATGGAACCTTAACAGACCAGGTACCATTTAAAGCGAGCCGTACCGTACCATGCAGTGGAAACGCACCACAAGTGAGCCGTACCGAACCGAACCGTACCGTACCATGCAGTGGAAAAGCGCCATATGCGGCTGAAACAGGGAGCCAAGTGCATCCCAAATTTTTCAACATTAACATTTTAATATATGGCCGTTAGAAATGTTTTTTTTGAGGAGGTGGGGCCGTGCACTTTAGGCCCCTGTGGCGCGGCCTAAGCTTTTGTCATTAATGGCTTTTTTTTTCTTGTATTACTTTTACTTTTATACTTTAAGTAGTTTTTGAAACCATTACTTTTATACTTTTACTTGAGTAAAAAACTGGAGTTGATACTTCAACTTCTACAGAAGTATTTTTAAACCCTAGTATCTATACTTCTACTTGAGTAATGAATGTGAATACTTTTGACACCTCTAACGTAGAGCCGGAACTCATTCTCTCACTGCTAATACAGTACGAACCGGAAGCAGGCAACCGGAGTCGTCGTCGTCATGGCGGCGCGCATTGTTTAGAGCAGAAAAAGGTGGATATAGAGTGAAAAAAAGCACAAATGTCAGTGCATGTCAAAACATCCCAAGGGCCCCAAAAACACCATGGTCCCCAGAGGGTTAAGGGGTTGTAGTGTCAGAATCCTGATACCAATTTTTGCTGAAAACATGGCTGTCAGTTACAATATATTTTATGGACTATATATGGATTACTGATCCCTTTTTTATTGGAATCTCTATCACTCTTTCATCTGGTCAAACTGAGCCCTCTGTCTATATTTCTCTTTCCATTACGCACTCATAGCCAAGCATTCACATAATGCATAATGCTCATAAACTTGCACTCTTAGATGAGATGCACATGATTATCTTGCTTGAAATGTTATGAGCAGCAGTTATGCTAATTATTCTCCATTTCCTTTTCTGTTTCTACCTCAGGATTACATCAGCTCCAGTTTGCATCCAGTTGGGCAAGAAGCACAATCACAGCATGTAACCATTGCTTTAACATGCTTATTGTTTCTGCTTAAATTATTACATACATAAACACATGTATACCGTGACTGGTATGTACAAACTCTAACTGGCAAACTGATTCTCTGCTTTGCATGGCTAGAATGTCACAAAACGACCACACAGAAATGGCTTTGTTCTCCTTCATTCTTTTCCCCAAATGTGAACAATTGTACATTTCTTGAAACCACTATTACACAAAATAGAGCAAATCCTCTCCATATTTACCAACGAACTGTACAGTGTGCTTTCACACTAGCTCTTTCAGGACTCAACTTGTCTCTGCTCAACTGTAGTGAGTGTCACAGGTGGAGAGCCAGACATTCTGCCCTGGTTTGTATGAGGGATCGTTAGATCCTCAGGTGGCCACCTGAATTTTCTGGAGTCCCACACCCTCTTGCACTTCTCAATCTGCTCCCACTGCTGGAACCTCAGATGGTTTGCCAGGCCAGGAGAATAGAGGTGGTTGTAAGCCAAGTACGCACTGGAAGAAAGTAAGGCCAGTAGCTGGTTGGTGAAGGGAGTCCTGTGTGTACTAAATGCAGAAAATGGTTCCAGCTGCTGTAGTTGTCGTGGCAGTATTTCCTCAGGAGGCATCCAATATTCTGGCTCTTATAATCCATCTGCACTTAGTCTGCGGGTGGTAACCTAATAATAAACTCACTGACATATCAACGACAGAGAAGGACCTCCATACCTGGGAGATGTACTGGGGGGCATGGTCAGAAAATATGGCTGCATCCGAAATGGCTTACTTCCCTACTATAGGTAAGTAAACAGTAGGTGACAGAAGTAGTATGTTCGAATTCACAGAACTCATAAAAGTGTAGGCAACAAGTACCCGGATGACCTACTACTTCCGGTGAGATTCTAAAGTGTGCATATGATGGACACGTTACTATCCCATGAGGCCACAGGAGAGGATTTGTGAATGGTGGAGAAGCACACTACACACATTCATATAAAACACTTAGTGACAAGTAATTCTTTAAAATAAGTACCTTCTCTAGAGAGTAAGCTATTTCGGATGCAGCCTGTGTTTTCCAGAAGACTGAAGTTTTCATAAGACATGTTGGAAAAGTGTTACCACTGTCTCAAAGGTCACAGGGAGGCCCTTTATTGGCACCAGCCAACAAGCTTTGGAAAGCTGATCCACTGCCACGAGGACACAGTTGTAGCCATCTGATGCTGCAAGATCAGGGATGAAGTCCGGTCCTGGGTGTGATTAGGGGCAATGAGGAACGGGCTGAGGAAGGAGTTTGCCAATGGGCAGGTGGCGAGGAGATTTAGAAATTGCAGTCCGGGCACCCCTGCATAAACCAATGAACTTCCTGGGACATATACAGGCCACCCGGAAGGGAAGGTAGAGATTAGGATGAATGAGGAAAGGTGCAATGGTGAAGGTGGTAAGGTCTGATCTTAGAAAGCTTTAATTATGACATCCATAAATTTGCAAACAGTTACCTCTAAAACACATTCAACAATCAAACACAATCCAGAGGGTTGTCTCTCATATCCAAATGGAAACAGTGGCTTTGACTGGCTTTGTTCCCTCAGCAAAGTTCTGCAGAACATCAGATATGTCATGTGTGGGTGTAAAATCCTCATTTGTCATTAACATAAATAAAACCACTACATTTTGTAATTATATTTGTAAGCATACATAAAGAATGTCACCCTTCACAAGCATGACCTTATTATCTGCTTGTAATCTTGCTTGATCCAGATGATTCCACTGCTGATGAAGGTCAAGAAAGTTCCTCTATTTGTGTCATGTCTTGGACTATTTTTAAACATTTAAGATTAGTTTTTCGGGTTTACTAAGTAGTATCAATCTCTAAAACGAGACTGCAACATTGACACGCTGCACAATCAAGGGGGTGAAAATGAACAATTGGCTCTGCTGTATCATTAGTGCTTTAGGAACGTAGGCCAAGTAAGATCCCAATAATGGAGCATCCACTTATGATTTTAATAAATATACATTGAATATGTTGTTGTTATTATAGCATACTACTTTATTATGTACTAAGCAGAAACCCCTAGGTTTAGTGGTTAGTCAGGATCAACAGTGAGACTCCTGCAGCTGAATCCCAACAATAGCCATATTCAAGTCCAGATTAACAAATGAACAGTGGATTCTCTCAATAAAAATGAAGCAAGTAATGCTGTGCAATGTTCTTTATTTCATTCAGTTTTTTTTTATTTTATGTATAATCATTCAGTTATATTATGCTATGTCACAGCAATACAGAAGTTTAACTAATAATGTGATTTCAAGTTATTAATATTTGGAATGGAGTGACGCCTCTATACAATCAAAATTGAAGGCCTGAGATGGTCGATGTGGCCAGAAGAGTTCATATGTGCATATGAGCAACAACAACAACAAAAAAGCCTCAAGCAAAATATAAAGAAGTGAAGGATATGTGAATGTTTGAATGATATCTAAGGCTTAGTTCTGTTGTGAAGCGTTTTCCACACTGATCACATACAAACACTTTTCTCCAGTGTACATTATTAATGTGGGTTTTAAGGGATTTTTTATGTGTAAAACTCTGTCCACAATGAGAGCAAGTATAAGGCTTTTCTCCAGTGTGGAGTCTCATGTGGACCTTAAGGTTTACTTTATGTGTGAAACTCTTTCCACACTGATCACATGGAAATGGTTTATCTCCAGTGTGAATGTTTATATGAAATATAAGGCTTTTTTCTGTTGAGAAGCGCTTTCCACACTGATCACATGCAAAAAGCTTTTCTCCTGTGTGCATTCTCATGTGGCAATTAAGGGTTTTTTTATGTGTAAAACTCTGTCCACAATGAGAGCAAGTATAAGGCTTTTCTCCAGTGTGAATTCTCATGTGGACATTAAGGTTTCCTTTTTGAGTGAAACTGATCCCACACTGTTGGCAGGTGAAAGGACTCTCTCCAGTGTGAAGTCTCATGTGGACCATAAGGTTTCCTTTTCGATTGAAACATTTTCCACATTGTTTGCATGTGAAAAGTCTCTCTCCAGCGTGAATGCTCATATGGAGTTTAAGGCTTTGTGTTTGAGTAAAACTTTTTCCACACTGTTGGCATGTGAAAGGCTTTTCTCCAGTGTGAACTCTCATGTGGACATTGAATTTTTGTTTCTGACTGAAACTCTTTCCACACTGTTGGCAGGTATAACTGTTAGATTTGGTCTTCTGAGCTCTTTTCTGTGAGGAAGTCATTTCAGTCTGTGTGGATGGTTTTTCTCCAATCATGAAATCATGTTCTTGACACTTTTCAGTTTTCGGTTCCTCTTTTACTACCATCAGGTCTAAAGTGAAAAGACAAATACAAGTTATCACCAGTTTATTGGCACAAAACCTACTGCAATAAGACTACTCAAATAGGTATTTTCTGTAGTTTTTCAGGAATTTCAAGACTTTTGCCAGCACAAATGTTTAGTGTAAAGACATAAAATACAAGTCCCCCCCCCCCTTAATTTACATTTAGTTTGCCCATGTTCTTTTCATCCTTGAAAGAATATAAATTAAATATAATAAAATAAATATACATACATAAAAAATGCAGTCTAAAGACAGAATATACCTTGAATTATTCTTCCCATAACTTAAACTTTGCTAGATATATCGTAGACATTTAACTATTATAAAAAATACAGCCTGTAGGTACCAGCCGTCCACACCCTGTAATATGAGATAAATCTTACGCTAAAAAAATCCTGAGGTACCTGCATTTGTTTCATTGTCTTTTTAAATGTCTTCATTACAGATGTAACCCTGATGAAGAGAACAGAGACGTTATGATGTCTGACAAATAGGGTCTTACTTAGGAGCCCCAATCACCTCAGAGTTTTAGAAAAAAGGCAATTGGAATTGGTGAGTGGAATTTGAAAGCCGAGCCACTCCCCGTACATATGTACATAATATAGTGGCACACATCAACGCATTCAGGTTAATGCTGATAAGCCGAGACGAGGGACCCGGCCATTTAGCGGTGGTTCAGGGTTGTGGCAGGGTGGGTACATCATCTCTGTTCCCTCCATCAGGGAACAAAGGTTACATTAGTAACCAAGACACCAAGGCTACAACGGTATGTCAACTGACAAATGGGGTCCCTATGGAAAACCTTATGAGTGTTGGAGATGCAGATGCTGGCAAGCTGTAGCGTGCCCTTTTGGCAACTGCTCCTGTTAAGTCATAACCTACCCAGTGACCCACAAAAGCCCAGAATGCTAGTCCTCCATGCCAACAGTATGAAAAGGACAGGGCTTACCATGGAGACGGTCATAGCTGTTTATTTATTTCAAGTTTTATTTTGGTTCTCAAATCCCTTTTTAAGCCATGACCAGTGTAATTAATGCTGGGGAAGCGTACCTAGTCCAACAGAGAGGGACGCTACGGAGGCCACGTCCTACCCGTAGGGAAATCCACATATGGACTGGCCCGTGGGGCAGTGCTACATATGGAAAGGCCTCTGTGGTAGGTCCTACCTAGACAGGGATAAAACTACTTCAGAAGCAGAGATGGAGCAGAGCAAATCTGCCCAGGGAAAGACTGGTTTACCGACAGGGAAACAGTATCATATGGGATTACCAAGGGGGAAATCACAACACATGGGGCATCTAGCCCAGTACTGGGGGCTGAGCAAGCAGACATGCACTCGAGTTCTGGGACTGCCGGAGGATGCTCGGAGGAAACTCAACCTGGTCCTGGAAGGGAGTGGTGGGATGACATGAAGAGAGGCCGGCCTGAACTCAAGGCACAATTCGCTGACAGAAATTCTTGCAGGTTCTCCACCCTCATGATGGAAATGTGCGAGGTCAGGACTGCTGTCTTTGGAGACAGAATCTTAAGTTCAACTGACTCAACCAGTTTAAAGGGTGCTCTCTGGATACCAGAAAGGACCACCGAGAGATCCCAGGAGGGGATGAGGCTCGACCTGGAAGGATTTAATCTCATGGCGCCTCTCGGGAACCTTACGACTAGGTCGTACTTTCCTACAGACTTACTGTCCACTGCAACGTGATGTGCCGCAATGGTGGCAAACACCTTCTTGGTGGGGGGGACAGCCTCCGCTTCAACACTTCTTGCAGGAAGGAAAGTGCAGAATCGATCGGGCATCTCCTGGGGTCATTCTGAAGGCAAAAGCACAACTCAGCGAACAGATTCCATATCAAAGCATTAGTTTGCCTAATTCAGGGAGCTCTGGCTTGAGTGATCATTACCTATCACCGCCGGCACCCTGTCCCTAAAAAATAAGGTCCTTTCTCAAGTGAATCTGTCAGAAAGAGGCTAAAGAATCAGGTCAGAAAACTAGATTTGGGTGGGCCAGTAAGGCGTAACCATCAAGACCTGCTCCCCGTCCTCCCTGATCTTGCACAGTTTCTTCAGTGCAAGTAGGCTTACTAGGGGAAACGCGTATTTGCGCAGGCTCCCACCCCAGCTGTGTGCTAACACATTCGTGCCGAGGGGGGCTCGGTCAGGGAGTAAGAGAGCTGGCGGTGGAAGGACTCATGGGAGGCAATAGGTCTACCTGTGTGTCCCTGAATCAACTCTAGATCAACTCTAGATCAGCTGAACCACCTGGGGATGGAGTCTTCATTCTCTATTCATTACAGCATGTTTATTTTTGTGCTTTAACTAGTAGTAAAGAGGAAGAGATGATTAGATTATGTGTGCTCCACACAGCCTCTTCACTTGATCTGAGGCGTTACAGTAGCCTGGATGCCAGCCCGAACCCCGCCCACAACATTTTTTGGTCGGGAAGTTTCTTTCAAAAATGCTTTTTGTGTTTGCAAGTACTCCGCGAATCCTTAAATTATTTTTGCAACACAGGCAAAGTTAACACATTATTTTTTTAATACTTTTTCCAGAGTGCGTGCAGTTGAGTTTTGTTGACAACGGTTGACAACTATGTGTCGCTCAACATACGTCACTTACTGCGTTGCTCTGACTGGTTGTAGGTCTATCCAATTGAGTGCAGTGTTTTTTTTTTCCTGGTTCGGTTAGCCTCTTCACTTGATCTGAGGCGTTACAGTGATCTGTCACACAATAAAGGGCGCAAAATAAGATCACAAGAGCTTGAGAGACATCTGTGGTCTCACTCCAGTCTATGGGAAATTACCAATTTCCGATTATTGTGAGGTTCCTCTATCTGTGGACATGATTCTTTGGCAGTACCACTTTTTTATGCACAACAAAGGTTTGCCTGGATGTGTTCGTCTTGATTTTCTGACATGTGTAGTGGAAAGCTCAGACTCTCGAGGTAAAGGGAACACACCATTCAACTATCACCCTCATTTCACATTCCTAAACTAGCTATGCTGCATTAGACGGTTCTGCTGGAACTGAAAACACTTTTCCCAGCAATACAGCTAGAAAAACACAGTATGACTTTATTACAAAATAACTCTTTGTAAAGCTGGTTTGAAACAATATGTATTGCGAAAAGAATTATACAAACAAATATGACTTGACTTAGCATCAAACAACTATTTTTAATTATGTAACATGTAAGTCTACCAAAGGCGATGTATCTGAACCCATGTGCAGTTCTATTTGATAAATGAAAAACGTGATACAAAAATAAACTGAACTGAAACATAAGCATGAGCACTTGAACGTGAAAACTAGACTTGAACAGAACTTGACTATGACCATAAACAGACTTGACAAACTCACCAAACAGCGGGTTGCACAAAACAAATCTAGACAAGAGACAACGGTAACATGATTTATACACAAAGACCAACCCTCAATCACTCGCATATGCGACTAAATCTTTATTCTGGGCGACTAAATAATATCTATCATTAGCTATTGGTTAATAAATTCTTAGATTTTACTCGCCAGTGTGTTTGTGTTAGAGGAAAAGTTTATATTTTCTCTCCCTGAACACTTTGACTGAGCGCTTGAGTTTTGCTCTCCTTTTTTTATGGGGTGCTTTTTTTAAATTTTGAAAAATAATATATATTCCTGTTTGCGCACAGCTTCACTGTCAAACAAATATATTTATTGAATAGTTTATCTAAATATCAGGTCAGGCGTTCTGAAGAATTTAGAAGAAATCTACAGCTCAGGGTCATCGCTAGGCCCTTTTTAGGGGGGCTTCAGCACCCCTAAACTTCTGCCTAGCCCCCCTAACAATTTGTGATTAATGTAGGCTACACAAATTTGTGTTCGCTTCAGTCTTGTTATAATCAGATTCAGCGCGTTCTTCATCTTCAATCCGCAGCGGCGCCGAGCAGAGAGCACGTCAGAAACAGAGGACATGTGTGTGTGTGTGTGTGTTTATCTGAGCCTCATTGGTCTGTCACTGCTCGTCAATGTCAGAATATTTGAGATGACCAATCAAATCAGAGTAGGCGGGTTTTATGTTCACAGACGTTGCTGAGCGCAAATTTTAACACTGCGACTCGACGCGTACGGTCAAGTGCGAGATAAGTAAGTAGCTAAACTTAACATTTCATATTTGACATTTTTTTAGGTCATAAATGTTAAACGAATGACAAAAAATAATCAGGCAAACTAATATAGTTTTGTCTAATTTCGCCATTTTGAACTGAAAATAGGCCTATTTAACGTGACTCATGTAATGTAAGGTTAATAGTTTAGCCTACTGTCATTGTGAGGGGACAAGAAACATCAACAAAGCCGTTTTCATCATGTTAGGCACAAGATTAATAATGAATGTGTACATATTGAGAATATAATACAAATTGTAGCCTTTAGTAAATTTAAAAAGCTCAGCTTTAGAAGGGGAAGAGAAAGGGATGAAGAGACTGAGAAAAAAGAAAGAGTGATGGAGATGAGGAAAGAGCAGGTATTGACATTTTTTTTTGGTGTTTAAATGTCTTGAAATGCACATATCAGAGAAATTAAAAATTGGAACCCCCTACCAACCTCAACTTTTGGACCTCTTTGATTATAAAGCCCTGTCTAAGGCCCTGTATTAGGCATAAGATCAATAATGAATGTGTAGCCTACATATTGTGAATGCATTTAATAAACTTAATTACCTTAGCTTTCAGTAAATAAACGCGTCTGAGAAAATGATTCATAGGCAAAATCAAAATCAGTTGACCCTATGTTTACTTTCTTCACTGACAGACAAAAATGAAAAGCCTATATCAGTCAAAGCTCAGCTTTAGGATGGGGAAGAGACAGGGTGAGATAAAAACAAAGAGAAAAATGTGTGATGATGAGGAGAGAAAAATAATCAGCTGCCCACTGACATGGTTTTAAAGCTTTTATGCAATTTTTTTGGCCTTCAAAACATCTTAAAATGCACTGTGTAGATCAGAGAAATCAAAATTTTCTCAGGGAGACCCCGAACCCCCTGCCCTACCTCACATTTTGGACCACAGTGATTATAAAAACCTGCCTTTGCATGGTAATGAAACTGGTTAATAGTGAGCATTAGATCCTAAACTAGTGTTACCTTTTTTTTATTATTTTTTTAAACAAAAATCATACCCTCATTGGGGGCTTAGCCCCCCTAAAATGAAAATCCTAGTGACGCCCCTGCTACAGATGGAGGAGAGTAGGTTTAAAACAAACTCCATCTAAATGTGAATTTTGAAGGTTTTATTTGATGATGCTTATGATGATACAGTCCTGCGTGAAACAATTGCGTGAGTTTGAGGAAGATAAAATTAATTAACTTTTTTAATTAATTTTTTTTAAAGGAAGTCAGAGTTGTGTTAATATATATACTTTTATGGTTAAAAAAAGTAAAAAAAAAAAAAAAAAAAAAAACTTAATTATGAGAAGTGCCCCTCAAATGTCTGTGCACATCCCTGATCTTAACCCTCTGAGGTCTGAGCTGTTTTGAGGCTCTTGAGGTGTTTTGATATGCCCTGACATTTGCGCTTATTTCAGCTACTTAAAACATACCATTTGCCAACATATAAATTTGCTGTATTCAGCACAAACTCTGCTACAATAATATGTGAGCAAAATGGATGTACATGTTTGCATTTTATAGAAAAAAAATAATATGCGTGGTTAGTACGTTTTGGGAAAAAAAATGTCACCACAATAAGGCCATTTAACACATACTGAATAGTTGTCCACAATACTTTTGAGTTACTATTCTTGTAGGCTAGAATTTTTACTTCAAAATGAAGTGAAAATCATTCTGACCACTCTTTCAGAAACATCAATATAACGTATTTATATTTCTTACATCAGTTTTTGGGTCAGCAGTGCTGTATGCGTGGGAGTGTTAATGCCCATGAATATTAATGTGATTTACACCTGGGAAGACTAAAGACACTCCCCTAATGACTAATGGCCCATCAAGGTGCTGTGAGGCAACCTGAACAAAGAATGAGAGGAGATTCAAAGGTTTTTCAATCTGTTTTATTGTAATTCCTCTATGTGGAGAAACTAAATGTTCTAAATTTGCTCTAAGTAAATCAAATGTGAGTAAAATAAATAAATAATCAGTCAGCTATAAACAAAGCAATTGTGAGCAATAAATAAACAAAGTAAAGGCAGGTATCTCACAGTAAATGCGTATGCTTCGTTGATGCGGGCTCTAAGCAAATCAAATGTGAGCAAAATAAACAAAAGTAAAGGCAGCTCCTTGTTGCTCGTCTGAATGTTTGTCTTGGCCCTCTTTGCCACATTCCTATAAAAATAATAATATTAATAAAGTTTAATAAAAGGTTGATCAAAGTACTATCAGTCAGGGGTATCAGGGCAATCAGCATGTTGATAAAACAAAAAAATATAAAAGCTATTTTATATTAACATTACCAATCAATAATTGTAATATTGAACTTTTACATTATGATGATGTAAACACAATTAGGGTACATTTCATCTGTAAAATGTCTATGCACTTACTCAGTATGATTCTCGATCGCACTGAGAACTGAACGACACCTGCGTGCTCCTCTGCGAGGTGCTGGAGAAGGAGAACGTGATGCACTTTCCTAAAAAACAAACAAATAACTGTTAGCATACATTATGTATACAACAGTATCTGTTGATGGCCCATATAGAATGGATGCTGAAACACAATCAAAGAAACTGTATTATTATACCATCAATCAATCACTAATTACCATGGATTACAAAAAGACATTTGTAATTTCACACAAGAATTGAACTTTACATTATGACGATGTAACATAATAGCTACATTTCATCTGTAAAATATTACGTCTCACTTACTCAGTATTATTCTCGATCGCACTGAGAACTGACGACACCTCGTGCTCTCTGCGAGGTGCGGAGAAGGAACGTGATGCACTTTCCTAAAAACAAACAAATAACTGTTAGCATACATTATGTATACAACAGAGTATCTGTTGATGGCCCATATAGAATGGATGCTGATAACACAATCAAAGAAACTATTATTATTACCATCAATCAATCACTAATTACCATGGATTACAAAAAGACATTTGTAATTTCACACAAGAATATGAACTTTTACA
This sequence comes from Chrosomus eos, assembly GCA_036326025.1. NCBI lineage: Eukaryota > Metazoa > Chordata > Actinopteri > Cypriniformes > Leuciscidae > Chrosomus > Chrosomus eos. The sequence continues at coordinate 27,083 of JAZAVI010000406.1, read as the reverse complement.
TTATGACGATGTAAACATAATAGGCTACATTTCATCTGTAAAATATTACGTCTCACTTACTCAGTATTATTCTCGATCGCACTGAGAACTGAACGACACCTGCGTGCTCCTCTGCGAGGTGCTGGAGAAGGAGAATGTGATGCAGCCGCACTTTCCTAAAGAACAAAACAAAAATAACTGTTAGCATACATTATGTATGTATACAACATATCTGTTAATGGCCCATATAGAACGCACGCATTTATGATTCACTCAATGAACGGATCGATCGCGAACGACACATCACTACATTTCAAACATTTACACTGTATTCACAAACAGTGCATAAGCCAGTAAGCATGATAATAAGTGTCAGGCTAACCAAAACTGAACATTTGCGAGTATGGCCCTTATAGACAGCACGCATTTAGGGATAGGCTACACAATAACCGGATTGTTCGCGAACGAACGACACATCACTAACTTACAATTCAAACACACCTGTATTCACAAACAAGTAGGCCTATTTATGCATGATAAAGTGTCATAGGCTAACCAAAACTGAACATTTATATACCAACATATTGTATTTAGACAGTAGCCTATCACGTATTTTACCGGAGTCTGAAATATATTTCTATCACAAAAAATGCATTACACATAGGCAAAGGCAGTAGGCTATTTTAGCATGATAAGTAGTCATGGGCTAAACAAAACTGAACATTTATATGTAAAAAAATATATTGTATTTAGACAGTATCACATATTTTACCGGAGGCTGACATATATTTCACTAAATCATAACCAAGCAGTTCGAAAACAAAATGCATAAGCATAAGGCAGTAGGCTATTTAGCATGATAATCAGTGTCATAAACTGAGTGAAATATATGTAGGCTAATATAGCCTACAAATATGTTTAGAGAATATCACATTTAAAAACACGAGCGTACACGAATAGGAATATTGTGAGGCAAACTTTCATGTGTCAAAAGCTAACCAAAACTAGGCAAAATACAGTCTGAAAATTCATTTGAGCTCTATATGATCAGAAAAGGAATTACATAACAAACAACTTACTCCGAACGTATCCTCGGCGGGGTTGGTCGTCCGAGTTGCAATCTTTCTCTGGGTAAAAGAAGTTCTCCGCTGTCCAGTGTCCAGAATCATCTGAAGGGCCTATGTGCTGCCATCCTCAAAACGCGTAGCCTGGTAATACCAGACTCTGCTACTTCACTTTGCTTCGTAGACAGAGTCTGGCATAGCATAATAGAGAAGTGTTTTCTCTCTCGCTAGGGGGCGATTTCTGAAGTTTAAAATCATTGGTTACCCGTAAGCCAATCAGATAAGTTTATTTATGACGTATGTTTTGCGGCGACACAGCCGTATCGAACCACAGACATCATGCATCGAACTCAAATCTATGATCGAACTTCCACTGTAAACACTTAATGATGCGAGTGAAATACCGGAGTGAACATGGCTGTAAACGACTTTTTTGATCGGTGAGTTGATGTAATAGAATGACTGCTGCACTTGACAGGGCGCAAACAAGCAGAGAGAGAGAGAGAGAGCGAGCGAGCCCCGGCCGCGCGCACTATCACGGCTTCAAACAAACAACACGAGCGCTGTCTTGCTCTCTCTCCCTCGCAAATATTAATCAAAATCAATCGACTAGTTAAAGGTCGGTACACCGCAGTTTCACGTGGAGCATTTGGAGATTTTTAGAGATTAGAGACTCTAGGAGGAACAACATCTCAATGAACAACATCTCAACACTAAATTATAAAGGCCTGTCTCATATAACGTTAGACGCCTGTCTCAAATACAAGCCGGTGCAGTTCGACGATTTGGGCAAATAAAAGCCCGGACTATTATTTGAAGTTTTACGGTATTTAAGACCTGGAAAAGAAAGGAGACACTGACCTGTCAAAAGGCTCCCCAGTTTCTCGCTGACGATCGGCAATAGTTGATAAATGAAACTTTTCCCAAAGGGAGTAGGGCCACAACATCACCTCCATTCAAAATGTTTAATACACACTCTTCTTGTTCAGGCTTCAGTTTGCCAATGCCGGGAATATTCTCCACAACAGAGCGAATTGCATCCGCGTCTCGTCCGCGGTCGTTTTTGATTTCTCTGGCCTAATCTTAAACTCTGCGCTTGGCGAGTACGTCACGGCTTTCAGCCCGCCTTCTGTTCGTTGATTGGCCCGGCTGTTTTCAGGCCGGTGGAAAACAGAAAGATAGGCTGCTATCTCAGACTGACTACAGGAGTGAAATGAAATTAGCGGAAGTAGGAAGTCTGACGTAGTCAGGCTACAAAACGCGATGAACTATCAGTGAATCTGAAGAAACTTTGTGTTGTTATGGGTGGCATTGTTCGCGGGGCGTGCCGCGTGTGCGATGCATAGATCACCTATTACCATGTGAAAAGCGCTGGGGGCGTGTCTGCGTCAGCTGATTACTGATAATGAGGGGAGAACGAAAAAACTGTAACTCTCCTTGGTTTCAAACGGATTACATAAACTGGAAATATAAATTTTTTTAGTAACTTACTTCATTTAAAAGAAGAGAATCTCAGCTTCATAAAGAGACATCTCTCGTATCTCTGTGACAAGTATTGACAGAGTTACAGTTATTTTTTCGAACGCGTTTCTGAATGGACTTCACTGACAGAGAGAAGGCAAAACGCGCATCATGTTTATTTTTCTTTATTTGACGAAAAGCACAACACTATGTTTTTATTGTGAGTACCCACAAAAAAAATAGAAACTAAACAGGATCTAATGATGTACAATACTTAAATGTAAGATAAAAATCAACAGAGTAATTTGATCCTCTTTTGCACTGATAAGGAAAAAATCGAGCTCATCACGCCCGCGTGACGGCCGACCTCAGAGGGTTAAGCACCACCACCAGTCCTTCAGTTCAGTTAAAATGACAAATATGCATTCATACATAGTTACCAAGTTTTACTTCTAATTACTAAAGTTCTATAATTAAATATTGCTTGATTATCATATTCAAACGGCTATGTTTATTATTTATTCAAACTGCTACCCTTACACCTAGAAGGTTAAGTTCCCCTGCGGCTGTTTTCTCCAACTTTAACCGATACCGATTTGTAGGCTGCTGTATCACGTGCCGTTTGAACTGACGCGCTACAGCGATCTGTCACATTTCAAAGAGCCAAAACGTTATTTATTGTGTGAATCTCGTAAAAATATGGACAGAATCTGACAGCTGTGGATTTGTTCCATATCAAAAGTAACCTTCTCTGTCTTGTCTGTCTGTGTCAGTGTCCTCTTTGTCCGCGATTTTTCTCTGCGTGAGAAAATGGATGTGTGGCGTGAGAGCGTGTGAAAAGGGTCAATTGCGTGAGTCTCACGCTCAATGTGTGAGAGTTGGCAGCCCTGTATCCGTCTTGGTGAATGTCCTCATAAACATCGTCAGTTAATTCTTAAGGCGAGACACGGCAGGCAAAAACATCGTTTTTTTTTTCACTGGTCAATTTTGAGATTTTGGGCTATTTGTCTTCAATAGCATGTCTTCTTTCAGACTTGAGGTGAAAAAAATTCCAAAATACACATTTAGGTGTTTATTTTACTACACTTTGTCCATTTGCGTCTGTAGATTTCTCCTAAATTCAACAAAAAGTTGTCGTTATATATCAACATGCTGCTCTGCGATCGCTATCTGCACCCTGTCATCACACACACCGTTGGAAAGCTCTCTTTCTCCTGTTCAACGCTGTCGGATCCAAATATGGTCATTTCCTTTTTATCAGCAACCAATCGTGAAAGTAAAATGGGCATTTAACTCTAAAACCGAAATCTCATTGGCTGGTGTCCATTTCTGACAACGTGATTGGTTCAGATGCATCACGTGACGCGCTCTGACATTTAGATGTGTGTTTTTGACTCTTTTTCTGTTCATTTGAAGGCCATAAATGCTGTGTTATAAGTTGTAATGTGATTTAGTTGGTTTGTATTGTTGGTGCTGATGATTTGATAAGATATTGTGTCTGTAAATAGTTGTTTCCACTAAAAAAAGTATTCATTTTTACATTACAAATCTTTAAATGCTGTTTTCTCAAAATGAGTATTTTGTCATTCTCCAGTAGAAACTTCTCAGCCTGTGTAGCACCTATGTACACCAAACTTTCCAGTTATACACTTAGCAGTATTCTGAAGATATTTTCAGAGGGATTTGTTTATAAATCATTTCTGGCCTGATTTATTTGACTTTTTAATAAAAAAAAATATGGCGAGAATTGATTTTTTAAGGCTATGGACAGTATATTTTGATTTCCTAGGTAATGAAAGCATATATCCTGAAATCCCTCTGAAATTCTTTTTTCATCTTGTGTGTGAACAAAATGAAAAAATAATTTTGCACCTGGCTTTATCATATGGTCAGATCTATCTACCGAAAATATATGCAAAATTGTGCATATTTAACGAGATAATGCCTAATTTGCATAATTAAACATACAAATTTCAAAAACTTGTAATACATTTTTTTTAATATACTTGCATAAGTAATCAACTGAGAAAGTTTCATGATGATATCTATTATTTAAAAAAAATACCCTATTCACCTGTAGTGTCTCGCCTTAAGTAAATATAAACAGTTGAGAAATGAAATATATGTGTAACAGTATATTGGATCTGTGCATTAGATGTTAAAGTGACTAATATTCCTGTTTTTAATGTTAATCAGTTCCTCCAGGATTTCACGATGTCGCGATCGCAACTCTTAACGCAACTTCAACAAATCCACGTGAATTCAGTGCGCCTTGCAATTTTGACCAATCATCGCGCCGCGGTCTCCTGCAAAGCGTCGTCATACATCAGCGAACTCCCTTGTTTTGTTCAGAAGACGCAGCAGATGTGGGCTGCCAACGTCTCACATTTAGGCTACCTACAAAAATAACAGAAAAGGCCAGTGTTGCCAACTTAGCGCCTTTGCCGCTATTTTTAGCGACTTTGCAGACCCCTTTAGTGACATTTAAAAAAAAAGCGAGTGGAGACAAATCTAGTGACTTTTTGGACAAACCTCAGTAACCAAATGTTGCCAGCACAATCCTTCGAGCGCGAGGTTTGCTTTCTCCCTGCCGTCACCTCTCTCTGCGTCCCTGTTCAGTGAACGGCTGAGAGGAGCAGCAGCCGCTGACAGACGTGAATGAGCAGTGTTGTTTCCACGGACTTATCACTTATCTGCTTCTCTTTTGTTTTATATTTAAAGAATTGAGTTTGACCATTTTATTTTCCTTTCTTTCTTGTGATCACTTGTAATAGGCTACTCACTATCACAGTGCTTAATTCACCCAGTTCCCGAACTCTCTCAATTCAGATAATTTTACACATAAAAAATAGCTACTCGTTCGATTGTCTGACAAAAAAAATTAGGAAACGAGAACAGCTTTATTTAAGATTCAGCTATATTATATTATATTATATTAAAATACAGTATTAAATTTTTGATTTTTCCACCATTTAACTTTTGTGGCTATTCCTAAGAAAACTGTATTTTGCATTTTATTAGTATTGGCATCTTTCAACATAAATGCTAGTTAATGTTTGTGAGGTTCTGCACATTTACATTTTTGCAGGTGCAGATCTTGTTTTAAATAAAAAAGCTTAGTTCGTTAGATTTTGCTGTGTCTTTAAATTGTTTGTTTTGCCTTTATAAGGTTACTAAAGGTTAGTTAGTGGGTTTGTTCTCATTAACGTGTGTTACAAAGTGAGCACGTTTGTCTCTGAAGTAAATTCTGGACTACATTAGAGCAGATGATGAACAGTGTTTTCTGTGGGACATAATAAGTCCCTTCGGGGTGGACTTTGGGCTTTTTTCACTTAGTAAACCTATATCATGCACAAAAAAAGATATATATAACACAATAAAGGAAAGGGGAAAGCCAAAAAGCATAATATGAGTATTTTAAGTAAAAATCGATCTACCTTTGCTGTTTTAACCTAAAAACAAATGCAGAAGAACATCGCAACTTTCATCGCAACTTTTTAGAAAAGCGGCCGCAACATCAGGCATTTTAGGCCGCAACAATCACAAAAAAGGCCCGCGAAATCCTGGAGGGACTGGTAAATAAAACAACAAAGGACAAAGAAATAAAATCACTCACGCCTGACAAGACTGACTGAACCCTTTGTCACAAAAGCCGGTATTTTCCCGTCAAGGCATCGCGAGTTCATGTTTTACAGCAGAAACGACAAGCACCCTTGTTAGTGAACACAACCTGAAAAGTCTGTTTAAGCGAATCAGCACGCAGTATTCAGGTCAGGTGACAAGCCTGCTAGTCATTTTGAAAAGACGCGCTAGCTGAGAGGAGTTTCGTCAAAGCTGATGGAAAGCGATCGACAATGGATTTCAGCAAACTTGATGAACCGGTGATATTTTCTCCGGGGCGTAAAAGGAAAATAAAAGCTGAAACTTTTTGACAATCTAAAACAGCAGGTTGCAGTGGTGAGGGAAAAGCATGTAGTGTACATTAATCACAACAACACAGTTTGACAGGCGTCTATGTCAGCTGAGGAGATTAACGTTACAAAGATTAAGTGTTTTATTATATAGCATACCAATTACTTGGCTTTGTTTAACTCTGAAACATGAAATGTGGAGTTATCTGCGTTTGCCTCACACAATATACACACACACTATAAAAAATACTTTCAATGAACTTTAATTTTATAAGTTACCTGTATTTTTTAGATATTATTACTTAATCAGGGGTGGTGATGGCGCAGTGGATAAGACACATGCCTTTGGTGTGAGAGACCCGGGTTCGAATCCACTGCGAGACACCAATGTGTCCCTGAGCAAGACACTTAACCCCTAATTGCTCCAGAGGCGTGCGACCTCTGACATATAGCAATTGTAAGTCGCTTTGGATAAAAGCGTCAGCTAAATGAATAAATGTAAATGTAATCAAAACAACCCAGCTGCAGTTTGATTGATATTCAAATGCACAATAATAAAAAAAAAACATGAAACTGAACAAGAATGGAGTTATCTCTGTTATCTCTTCTGTTATAGAGTTCATTTGCAAAAACAGATAACTCCATTCTTGTTCATTTTCATATATCATGTTTTATTTTACTTGTAACAAACAACTTGTAGATGTCCCAATTGGGAGAGGGTGTGCAATTTTCAAAGAGTTTAATTAAACTTACACGTTATATATATTTTGTTTGCATTTGTGAGGCTGCAGGAGGACAAACAGGTACAAAAACACCTGCCAATCGAGTGAATTAAGAAAATATACAGGCCCAAAAAATCCTATCTATTCAATATAAATATATGTCATTATGACACTATAGGATCGAGTGAAACGAACCTGTTTGTTCCTCAGTATCTTCATGTTTCACGCTGAACACTTCTTCAATCTTTATGTCTTCACTCTCCTCTTTAATAAACGCCATCTTTATAATAGTGTGACGTGGATCTCAGATGTTTCTCCAGGAGTTTTCCTGTGTGTTTGGACAATTTGTCATGTTTAAGATGAGAATAATGAACAGAAAGAGAAATAAACACACAGTAAATCTCAATCAGCTCTAGTTCAGTAGTTCAGCGCACTGGTGAGGGAGTCAGTCAGAGAGAGAGTTAATGGATTTAAATCAACTGATATCAGACAAAAATCACTCAAAACAAGCAGTGAAAATTAATAAAAGAGCAAATAGACACTTCATATTTAGGCATTTATGATGTATGATTTTGAATGATTTGTAGACTACACTGAATAGATTACACTTTCATGAAAACATTTGCAATTGGTTTGTAAAAGTTGTCATTACATGTGTGTGTTTGTGTTCTCGTTGCATTTACACTGTTTTAGGCAGTTCGAGCGACTCGAATCAGTGAATCGTTTGCGGAGCGATTGGTTCAATTGACTCGGTGTAAAAAAAGAAACATTTGTTTCTCCTTCACTACTTGCCAAAATACTGCCGAATTCATTTTTACTATAAAATGATTGACTATATGTGGAACGAAATGAGACGCGCCTTTTCTGATTTACTAGGACTGTAATATAGTCACATAGTAAACAAATCACCCACGTGCTTAAGCGCTTTATTCACAAAACATCGTCCGTTATGTTCACATAAATAGTAACAATGTTTCGTTCACTAATAAATCATTAATGCAAATGGTTTAGCGGTTTTTGTGTTGATATAAACGTTTTACAACAAACCTTTCTTCAGGCCAAACACAGCACTAGCAGGAACGCGACGCAGACATATGACGTCACATCGCCAGACCAAAATAAAAGTCCCTTTCACTCCCTGCAGTCTAAAATCACTCTCTCACACACACACACACACACACACACACACACACACACACACACACACACACACACACACAGGGCAAACATATATGTGTGTGTGTTATGTACATTTATAAAGGTGCAGTGTTGTCAATGGGAACTTTTCTTTTTTAGAATTCAATTTACAAACAATCAGTCATCACAATCCATAAATAAAGATTATACATCAAATAAATACAAATAACATAATATGAATAACAAGTAAGAATTTATACATTTAATAAAAAAAGAAAAGAAAAAAGAAAGAAAGAAAAAACAGACTTACAAACTTCATTAAGGATAAGATGATTGTTTTTTAAGTTTTGAGTATATATCAGTTATTAACATAGCTTTCTAGTTTTTAACAATTTAAGAGACTTTATGAATGTGGAACTTACATAGTAAAATAAAGAGATTTACAATATTACATACATTTCTATCTTTACAATCAAAATAGGTGATAATCTGTAGTAGTAGTACTTTATTGTTTAGCCTTGGCTGAAAATTGGTCTTTGGTCTCGCCATACAATCACAAAACAACTAACAATACACAATATGCATACATAAGAATTCAAATATTTGCATATTTGTATAATTTATAATTCTCATGCTACACTCGTATACCACTTGTATAAACAGAAAATAAATAATTCTGTTTCCCTTCAAGTGTGATTGTGTGTGTTTTAGATGCCAGATAATTTTCAACACTTTTCCAGAATGTAATACAAAATGAAGGCCATAAAGAGATGAGTTAACGATTCTTCTGTCTTACAAAAACTACAAGAATTATCAATAGGCCTGAATTTTGAGATAAACAAGTTTGTGGGATATTATGCAATATTTTCAAATGTAATTCCCTAACTTTGTTTGTGATACAAAATCTAAAAGGAACAAGCCACGGGCCAATTAATCTCAGTAAAATGAGAATTACAGAAAAATTTCCCACGAGGTGTTATTTTCTACGGTGACCGGGAGGGGACATGTTCGGTTCACTTATTTTTGTTGTGGCTACAACATATAAACTCGTGGGAACGTCGTATTAAGTCGTGGCCACGAGATCATTTTGTTGAGGGAACGACATCATTATGTTGTGGCCACGACTTCATATTTTTAGAGAACGACATCTATTTGTCGTGGCCACGAGTTATGTTGAGGAAGCCACAGCGGCCAATACTGTAACCGTATAGCATAGATTGGGCTACAGCAGAGATGGAGATGACAGAAGAAATAACATTTTACTTTAAATTAGGAATGACATATAATTATAAAGTGCGGTCTTTGGCATTAAGACATGGGTACACTATAAGTGAAAGACACCTGAAGCGCATTCTTAAATTGAATGGGCTTTTTCGTCGGACATTCGCTTGCTTGAATGAGATTCTCGGATTCATCATTGACCAGTTGAACGGTCCCGGAAAATGTGCCACATTATTTCCACATCTCCATATTTGACGATTACGCATTAGAATTGTAATGAGACGAGTTTGTAAACCATGTTTTTTGCCAAAATAAAAGCTCGATGCCTTTTCCGTCAAAATAAAAGATGTGCTCTTTCAAGTGTTACCAAGTAGTAACCGTTCCTTCCAACAAGGGAGATAAAAGAACTAACTTCAATGTACTCACAAAAAAAAGGGTTTTATTGATAAATACACAATAATACATATATCAAATCAAAAAAACAGAAAGTACATTGTAGAACCAAAAAGAACTCATTTCCCCTCAACGGATGTTACCAACCAGCCAACCCCCTACAAACCCCAATACACTCCCAACTTTGTCACACAGGACAATTCAAAATAAAACAAAGTACATTACACAAACCAACCCAAAATCATAGTAAATAGAAGTACTGCACACTCAAACCAAACCAAAAAAACAATAACACTACAACCTCAAGTCTCATGCAAATAAATAGTTCATGTGTTTTAAAGCATCCGTATAGTATAAAGAGTACAAGGGTTGGCTAGCAACGCGAGGCTGGGAAGTGATATACAATCAAGAAAAAAACAAAAAGAAAAACACCCCGTTAGCCAGTACGATTCACAACATCTAAACACTCATTGCACTGGAGGCATACAGTGCACATGCGGGTACTGGCCAAACGGGGAAATCAAAACAAAAAAACAAACACACGAGGAACAGCGATCAACTAAGCCTAATACAAAAGAAAAACATACATAATTAGCAATACACAATTAACCACAAAATATTTATTTAATTTCATTAAATAAAATCAAGACACTTACAAACACTGTACAAACTTTAAATTACAACATCCACCAATCCTGGACTAACTTCCAAGATAGGAACGAGCATGACCAACGGCCTACAAATCCACAATGTTTTTGTCTGCATTAAAACAATTTCCTAATTTAGTAAAACAAGGCTTCATAAATATGAAATAAAACAAATCAATATTTATTTAGCCTACCTGCTCACCAGACCGTTCACGCACAAACCAACATGGACAGGTCGCCGGACAGCACAATGTTTGTGTCTGTTCACCCCGACCACATTTGTGCACCAACACACAAGGAAAGGCTACCAAACACCACAGTTCCACACAAAAGATTGGACCTCCTCTCTAGGCCTCCTTACAGGTGCCTGCTTAAAAACCCTCTACCTACCTGGCCACGCCCCTTTACTAATTGCTACCTCACCGGCTACATTCTTCCCCCCAGGAATTAATCGGCGACCCGCCGATGCACACAAAGAGGTGTTCTCATCACTATAAACAGCATATCAAATCTGTATCTGGGACTACAACTCCTTCCCAACTACTGGCGCAACTGCAGCCCGAGGCAATCTATAAGGGTTTGAATGCTGACCCGCTGTACTTCTCCTAGAACGCCTCGGCTCTAAGGGTTGTGCCTCTGATACAGGAGAACTCTCCAAGGCACTATCCTCCCCTGTCCTAGGAGGTGTCACCTCACAATCTTCTTGCAATAATACACATGAGGCCGAATCACTATCTGAATCCGTAGTAGACCCACTATTTGAGTCAGCCTCGGACACAGTCAATTCTATATCACCTAAAACAGGGTCAATAAATGCCTTACGCATTTCCATCCGATGGACTTGCTTCACCGGCCCAGCCTGAAACACAGGGGCAACAGAATACACAACACCCTGCTCTCCTGGTTCACGCACCACCTTATATAGACATGAATCATACACATCCTGAATTTTATGTCGTCCACGATGATGGCTTTTGAGATAGACCAACTCGCCTTCTCTAAGACCCTTATCATTTACTCTACTCTCATCACGTCTGTCACGACGGGCAACCTTTTCTCTCAGTCGCTCCTGTACCTCACTGTATGCTGCCTGAAGCCTACCTTGATGTTCCACAATCCACTGATCAGGTGTCTCTGCAGTCTCTTCCAATTGATTATTTAACAAGAAATCAACTGGTAATTTGGGTTCACATCCAAACATTAAAAAGTATGGGCTCATACCAGTGGAGTAATGCACTGTGGTGTTATAAGCATAAACAAGCTGTGGCAGATGTTGAGGCCACCGCCTTTTTTTCTCTGGGGGCAAGTTCGCAATAAGTCATGGAGAGTACGATTAAAACGTTCGCACTGCCCATTTCCCTGTGGATGGTACGGGGTAGTGCGACTCTTCTGCACACCATACACCTTACATAACTGACTAATAAGGTTACTTTCAAAATTTCGCCCTTGGTCGGAATGCAGACGACAAGGAACCCCAAACAAATGGAACCAATGCCGGACCAAAACCTCCGCCACAGTACTCGCTCGCTGATCCCGAGTAGGGATGGCCTGGGTGAACTTAGAAAAAACATCAGTGAGCACCAATACATTCTCCCTCCCATCACTTGCAGGCTCCAACACGGTAAAATCGACAGCCAAAATTTCGTGAGGCCGGGATGCTTGCAGTGTTCCCATAAAAGACCTCACCTTTGGTTGGACCGCTTTAGAGAGAATGCACCGCTGACATTCCCGACACCACTGCTCCACATCTCTCACCATCCCTGGCCAATAACAGCGACGCTTCACTAATTCTACCGTTCGGTCTCTTCCTTGGTGCCCATGACTGTCATGTAAACTGCAAAACACCTCCCTTTGAAGTTTTTGTGGTAACAGTAACTGATAGATCTCTCGATGACCATCAGGTGTGTACACTAAACGATAAAGGCACCCATCCTTCTCACACAGACGGTCCCACTGCCTAGCCAGCTCCTTTACATCTCGACCCCCACCAGTCAACTCTGAAGAATGCAAAACACTACCTGCCTCCCAGGCCTTGGCAATAGGGCCAATAACTGGGTCTGCCTTCTGCAAATGAGAAAGATCTACCTGTGAACATCCAGGCAATGCAGCAACTTCACTGCCACTCACCACTACCCGCTCTGGAGATCTTCCCCTCACCTGCTGCTGTAACACTTGGGGAAGTTCTGTTCCTGGAAACACATTGTTCATGGCCTGTCGAGACAGTGCGTCAGCATTTTGATTAACCCTTCCCGGGCGGTACCGAATCACAAAATTGAAAGAAGCCAACTGGGATAACCATCGCTGTTCCAGGGCACCCAACTTTGAGGTCTGCAGGTGACAGAGAGGATTATTGTCAGTATAAATAACAAAGTCATTCCCCAACAAATACTCTCTAAACTTGTCATATACAGCCCATTTGAGGGCCAAACACTCCAGTTTCATGGAGCTATAGTTCTCCATATTCCGCTCTGTCCTCCGCAGACCCCTACTGGCATAGGCAATGGGACGAAGCTTACCACCCTGCTCCTGGGATAAAACTGCTCCCAAACCCTGATGACTTGCGTCTATCTCCAGAACAAATGGCTTACGGAAATCTGCATAAGCGAGCACAGGTGCAGTAACCAGCTTTGTCTTTAATGTTTGGAAACTATTCTCACACTCTGCATCCCACACAGAGGCTAAAAGCAGCCTGGGGGTCTTACCCTTTCTTGCAGAACCACTCAGTCTTGTTACCAATTCATGAAGAGGCTTAGCCAGCTTAGCAAATCCATCAATAAACCGGCGATAATAGCTGGCAAAACCTAAAAATGAACGAAGCTCTGCCAAGTGTACTGGGCAACTCCATTCTTTTACTGCTGCCACTTTATCAGGGTCAGTGGAAATCCCCTGCTCGGACACTAGGTGCCCCAAATACTTCACCTGCTTCTGAAAAAAACTGCATTTGCTCAATTTAATCTTAAGACCTTCCATCTGCAATCGCTTAAAGACCTCCTCCAGCCGTGACAAATGCTCCTGTACAGAAGAGGAAAATACAATTATATCATCCAGATACAAAAGCAAAGAAGAGAAGAGAACCGCCTATCCCCAAACAGCCGTTCCATGAGTCTTTGGAATGTCCCTGGGGCATTACACAGCCCAAAGGGCATACGGTTAAATTCGAACAACCCAAAGGGAGTGCAAAAAGCTGTCTTTGCCTTATCTGCCTCAGCTACCTCAACCTGATCGTACTGTTGTAGAAATTTTAATAGTCATTTATTCCTAATCTATTCAATGTGTAAAAGTATATGTGTGTACGTGCTTGTGCGTGACGTTTCAGGAATATATGGGACAGGACATCTTGACCTTAGGAATGGTCAGATTTGGCTAGTTTATTCCAGTACCAGTTTGTGTCCTTAAGTAGAAACTGAACAGCAGTGGGGGCCTTATCTGAGTGATGGAAAAGTACAGCGGGTGAGAAGGAACCTTGAAAAGAGTATAAAAGCTGTCTCATGTCTTCCTGGTGCGCGCCACTCACTTCACAGAATGTAACGGCTGTGATGGCGACTGGGCCTTCTTGCAAGAATAAATATTTCTCTTTTTATTAATTTGACTCTGAGTGTCTCTTACGCAGTGATGATGTTTAACAGAAGTTTTTGCCACAACATTTGGTGTCAGAGTGGGATTCCTTGGCAGTGCCTCCTGGACCTGAGAGCGGACGGTGTTTGGCCACCTGGACTGAGCAGTTCCAGCTCTACCTCGTAAGTTTCAGAGAGAGGGGCCGACCGCTATCAGGGCCAGGAGAAGCTCCACTGGAATCAGATGAAAACGAACCCGTGGCAACTCAAGACATCTCTGGTAAGAGACGGCTAAAATATTTTTCTTTTGGGCTAAAATATTTTTCAAAGAGTGAAACTGAACCATATTGGCTGAGGGCTGTTTCTGTGGTGCGTAATCTGAGATTAATTGAGATCTATATAGATCAAGAAATTTCAAACAGATACGAGGGAAAATAATCTGAGATTAATTGAGGTCTGTGACAGATCAAGAAATTTCAAGCAGATAAATAATCTGGGATTAATTGAGAACTGTGACAGATCAAGAGATTTCAAACAGATAGGCAACCTGAAAATGAGTTGTTCCACCACGGAGCAAATTGTTTTTAGGTGCTGAGGCTAATTAGGGGGAACCAGAACAATCGTAACAGATTTTTTGGTAAACCATAATTAGGAGGGCACTAATAGTGCAACCCGACCGATTTGGGTTAAAAGAAAAGAATCGGATTTGTTGGGGACGCCTGACAGATTAAGAAAACGTGCGTTGAAGAGAAATCCACAGAGAACAGAGAAGCAGCCAGTATGGGGATGTCTCAAAAGCAAGCTTGCGAAATTTGGTACACCGGTTTTCTGTCAAATAAGATAAAATTAAGTTATTAAGAAATCTATGATATTGAGCGCCACAAGATTAAAGGTGGTGCAGGAATCAGTTGAACAGGGCAGTGAGAAACAAAAGTTGTTGTGTCTGTGTTCAACATGTGTGTAAAAAATGTGAACAGATAATGGATTGTTGGCTTGAAGATAAAATGTCGAACTGCCAGGAGAAATAAAGTTTTTACTTCTTCATCCAGTAAATGGATGCATGACATTAGATGACTATAGAACTTAAATTTATATGATATGGATTGAGCAGCAATAAGGCTGTCTGTGTGAAATAGAGTGATAGAAAAAGAGAGAACTGTAAGTGAGAAACTTGATGGAAGAGGGAAGTGAAGGGAAAACTAGAAGGTTGGTGTGTGAGATATGTTTGTGTGGGGATTGTGCAAACAATCATGTACTGATTAGATAATGAAGGAACTGGCATGTTTGAGAAAAGAAAGGAGAGGATACAGAATGAAAATGGCATGTAGGGGAAGATTGAGATGAAATATAGTAGAAAACTATATGTGATGAAAATAGAATGTCTGACAGAATTTATGGAAGTCAAATTAACTGTTTAAATGGTATGAAAATTCAGTTTTAGAAGAAAATAAGGCATTGTATGATTGACAGGGATTAACATGACATGAAGAATGTTTTAAGCAGTATGGGGAACAATTCTATTTATTTATTTTTTTAATGGTAAAATAAAGATTGAAATTAGGTTTAGTTTAAGTTTGACAATAATTGTGTTTTGAACCTAAGGGGTCTATAATGGGGTAGTGAAAAGGAATGGATTTACCATCCATCTTCGTTTATTATGAAAAGAATTGGAAATTATAGTTTTATAAAAAACGAATGCATATCCTGGTGTTCATGATTATAGACAATGTCTGTATTTAATATCTGAGGAGGTGTTTGGATGTTAGATATGCACTTGTTCTGTAATCAGTGTTGATGATAATAGCAAATTAGTAAAATGTAAAGACAGCTATGTCCAAAGATTCCGGAAATCAATAATGTATAATGTGCCAATAATAATGATGAAGATTACGATTCGGCTATTGTTGTATCTGCCATTGGTGGACTGTAAAAGAATATGGAGCACTGCTTATCAGTGGCTCTGTTTGCATTCCTCAATGGAACACACTGGGTGTGCAGGGTGTGCAGTAAGTTAGAGCAGACAGAGAGCGTTTTAATTGTGGTCAACAGGACCATCTAACACGTAACTGTAAATGCCCACTGAGAGAGTGGTTGAAAATGTGATATTGACACATTTCTGGTAATAATGTGGGTTTGAAAGTAGATCTGTGTTTAAGTAAATGACGATATTAACATTTTCGTCTGAGAAAGAATAAGAGAAAAAACAAGGTCAAAAGATTGAAGTCTTAAAGTGAATCCTTTTGAAGAAAAGATCTATAATAGTAATTTTTATAAGTGAATTGATGAATACAGTTTGATGTAAAATTAATGACTCCAACAAATGTGAGTTGCAGAAAGTAAAACTAACTAAAAGGATGATTGTGTTTTAATTAAACATTGTTAAAAAGGGTTCAGGTAATATAGAGAGAGACTAATCTCATGGATGATTTATAATATAAACTTGACAATTAAAATTGAGATGAAATGAAACGTTATTGAGAGCTAGAATAATTATTTAAGATCGAATAAGCAGAAGCAGTAGCCTACTGAATTAACAGTTCCTAAATGTAAAATGTAAAAAGTCATCTGATTAAACAAATAGCTTGAAAAGTGTTTTGACCATGAAAGAACAAGAAGCTGGTGTTTTTGCATTCAAAAGATAAGTTTGTTATTGGCTGTAATGAAACAGTTTGCTTATCTGAATCTGATGTCTGCTGTGGCTGTAAACGGCCAGTACGACATACACTCAATCTGAGTGGAAATTTGAAATGTCTAAATTCCCTGTATGGGCAAAAGACAACTATAAAATTATGTTTATTTGGAAACAAATGTCATTTCTGGCAAAGATGCCTTAAGCTGGGATAGTTAAAAGATGATAGATAAAGTTTAATGATTTTGTTGAAGTTAGAAGTTTTGAGAGAACAGTTTACCGGTCCTGAATGTCTCAGAGTCTCTCTCAGTCAATGTCAGCTAACAGGCTGTTATCTGAGTCTGTGTCATAAGTAATAATAAGCTATTTATAGTAAAAGCACAGTGTCTCAGTTGAAAAATCAGACACAGAGATGTAAAATAAATCATTGCCATTAAGAGGGCAATTTGTATTTGTGAATGTTTTAAATGTAAAACTGAATGACTTTAAAGAAGTCTTTAAAATAATGCAGATCTTAAATGATAGAAGTGACATTTTATTTTATTTATTTTAGGACCAGTAACTTCTCTGTCTTATCTTAAGTCTCCACCATTGAAACAGGCCCGATGGCTACGGCTACAGATGTACAGCTAGGTTGATGATTTTAAGATGGTTAATGGATTTAAGTGATTAAATACTGCTGTTATTAACCTGTCTCCTGTGTGAACACTATTAGGCAATCAGAATGGCTCTGGTGACTCTTGAACGTGCCTTTCCTAAGCTCCAGAAAGCAGCTGAGTTCTGTTAAAGGAAACTGATTGTGTGATGGGAGAGAGCGGTCACCAGTTTGTAAGCGGTCACCAGTGGGTATGTGGCTACTCAAGGACGGGATGATTCTCCTGGCCAGGGGACAGCCTAACGCAGGGGGTCACGAACATTGGGCACCTCCAGAAGGAGGTGTTATATGTGAGAAAGGTAGTGAGAGTTGAGCGCTGACTACTGGAGGCCACTGGGGTCAGCAGAGCATCACCAGAGAGGTGAGATGCGCTGTGAGGAGTTACGGCATGTCTGACCCAAGAGAATGTGAGCTCCTCCATACCACTCACCAGAAGAAACCGCATTAATGGTTGTGACAAGTATCTGCAATTATGCCAGGGGACAACACCCTGAAGAGAAAATTATAGATAAAGAGCTATGGGGGAGGGGCTTTCAAGATACCTGAGAAATGAGGGGATTGCCATTATTTGTTGTGGAGACAGGAACAAAACTTTTTATGTATTGGCTGCCTCATGGGCAAGAATAAGAAAATTTATAGAAGTGTTGATTTTGAACTAATATGTTTATAACATAGTTTTAACTCCTGAAGGTCGTTTGACATGGTGGAGGGCTAAAGAGGAAGACAGCTTTTGATTTAAGGAAAGTCTGGATAACAAAATGTAATGGTAAAAGGTTAGTGATGAATTTAATACTGCATTCTGTCTAAAATATATTCTTAGAAGACTGTTGTAATATTATTTGTTTATAGTGAGAGAGAGACTGCTTGAGTGGAGGAAGGCATGGTAAACTGTGTCTGTCTTTCTGTTGTCGGCCTGCTAGAGCAAGCTGAAGCAAAATAATGATAAGGAAAATTAAACAAAGCAACCCAGCTGACTTGTCTAAAAATCTAATGAATAATGAACAGACAGGCTTTGGAACTGGTTAAGAGATCATGTAAAATTATTTAAAAGCTACAGGAAAATGCGAAGTTTAAAATCTTATTTAGAATTTAAATCTTTTTAGCAATAATATAAAGAAAAGCGAACATTGAGAATGAGTAGTTAACATATGTGTGTCTAGTATGAGTGTGTGTGTGATGGTGACAGCACTTTATGTCTTGTATGCATTAGTTTGAGGTACTAATATTGGGCCTGAATAGTGAGTATATTGTTTCATCATTACAGATGGGTTGAGGCAAATGACAAATTTTAAAGAAGCCGATAATTGTGTGTGGATCCGATGAAAAGATGATACAGAACATAGGACGAGCTTTAAATTGATTGGTCATCAAGCTCTGTCTGGTATTAATTACTTTAGTCTTTTATGATGTTGATTTGCATTACGTTCTGGATCAGTTTAAGTATTTGTGTAAATTGGAATTGTGGAGTTGTAGATCACCATCTGGCATGGGCTGAGATAAATGAAAATGTTATAGATTTGATGGCAACAACAAAGTGACATATTGGCTAAGTCAAACATGAAATTATCAAGAGAGCCCAAAAAAAAAAAATTATGATTATTGTGGGCAGAAAGAGGAGAATGTTATTTGACTGACATTGACAGTTACCAAGTCTGTACAGCACGACCTGACTTGATAGAAACAATTGATGACTTTGAAAATGTTTGTAGATGACTGAATTAAGAGACCAAACAACAGGCCTGAAAAGCAGGATAGGCTGTGAGGCTCAGGGCCTTTGCCCTTGAAGTACTTCGTTGAGCAGATGAGATTGTGGCTTTAAGTGAGAATGTAATATTTTTGTTTCAGAGGCAGATAAAGATGTCTGGAGGAAATTTGTCTGAAGGACAACGTTTGGGTTAGTGTTGATGCAAACTTTATCAAAACACTATGTTAAATGTTATGTTAAATTGATGCTCGAGTTGTGTCGTGCATCAAGAGGGAGATGGTATAACAATTGCCAAATATGGTTTATTAAGGGGTTCACATTTGCTGAATAAATGTTGGGAGAACACTAGGGGTAATTGGATAAAAGCCCTGAAAGAAGCCATTTTTCTGCCTAACAAAATTGATGTCTGTGAGTGTGCCGCACACACCAATAACAAAGATTGTTTCAACAGGAAACGCCAGGGTAGCGAAGGACGTGGCAGCACAGCAGACAAAAGAAACTACTTGTACTTTACTATCTGAAAATAACCTCGACATTTTGTTTTCTTTACAGAGAATGGAGCAGAGCATAACTTAAAAATTTCCTTTCACAGAATGTCAGATTGGGTTGCAGAAAACAGAATGATTCTGTTCCAAAATGTATTAATATTGTGTTTTTGACATGAGCAAAGTGGGTTGAATGTTAATGTAATAGTTGAATGAGTGCTATTAAGTGAGCAAGAAATTATCGGTGATAATATGTTTCAGGTTGCTAAATTGGCCAGATGTTGAGAATAAATTTGGAACTAATAATGTATATAATCAGTAAACAAATGGTGAAAATTCCACAGGTCACACCAGAAGGACAAGCGGCTAGACAAGCGGTCACTAACAAAATACTTAAGGTCTCCATTCACAGGTGACAGCAGCTAGGAAATGGTCTACTCCACAAACAAGGTTGCAAAGATGGAGATTGCAACACCCCGTCCAAACATCTCACCTTAAACAACACCAACAAGATTTGATTGGTCACTGATTAATTAGAAAGTATTTTAGGTAGATAGATGGATTGTTTGATTACTGTATGGGGTTTCGGGGGTAGGATTGTCGATATTGTGTGTTTCCAGCTCAGTACAGAGACTGGTCAGAGCAGGGAGGATTGTTAAATTGGTAAAAATGACAGTTTTATCCAAATGATGATGATGATGATGATACAAGTAGTGGGAGCTACAGTGAAATGAATTAATTGTTGGGGTATGTTTTCTTTTTCTTCCTTTGAATGTTTTGATATGAACAGAGGGTTAAAAGCTGTGCTTATCCGCTATGAGATGGGGTACAAGGAGAGGGTTTGAAATGAGGGACTTTATTCTACTTTTATTCTTTGTATTTTGATGACCTGTTGAAATAGCCAGTGTGAATTGATGGTTTTGTTTTATTTTTCCTAACTAATCTGTACACTATTTCTTGTTTAACTGAGGTGACTGAGGGTTCGATCAAGGTCGAGAGTGCAATAGCAGTGTCTATTCATTCAGCCCGGCTTCAGATAAGCTCTTTACTTGGTTGCTAACATTTAAGGGACTATCCTTACAAAAACAGCCTAAGTTTTTTTCTTTTCCAAAGGTTAATTTCACAAATGTTTAAGAAGAGTGATCAGTTATGTGAAAACCAGAGATGAAGTGTGATGATATGACTTAAAATTTGTCTTTTTGTTTATTATTGTAATTATGGGTAATTTGAATGATAAAAAGTGTGGAATTGTTGTAGAAATTTTAATAGTAATTTATTCCTAATCTATTCAATGTGTAAAAGTATATGTGTGTACGTGCTTGTGCGTGACGTTTCAGGAATATATGGGACAGGACATCTTGACCTTAGGAATGGTCAGATTTGGCTAGTTTATTCCAGTACCAGTTTGTGTCCTTAAGTAGAAACTGAACAGCAGTGGGGGCCTTATCTGAGTGATGGAAAAGTACAGCGGGTGAGAAGGAACCTTGAAAAGAGTATAAAAGCTGTCTCATGTCTTCCTGGTGCGCGCCACTCACTTCACAGAATGTAACGGCTGTGATGTCGACTGGGCCTTCTTGCAAGAATAAATATTTCTCTTTTTATTAATTTGACTCTGAGTGTCTCTTACGCAGTGATGATTTTAACAGAAGTTTTTGCCACAACAGTACCCACTTACTAAATCTAGGGTGGAAAACCACCTTGCCCCAGTCAGAACATCCAAAGACTCTTCAATTCTTGGCAGTGGATAAGCGTCCTTTCTAGTTTTCGTATTCAATTGACGATAGTCAACACACATCCTAATTGTTCCATCCCGCTTCTGCACCAGGACAATCGGGGACGAGTAAGGACTACTACTCTCCCTTATCACCTTACTGTCCAACAGCTGTTGAATATGAGCCCTTACGGACTCATACTGAGAGGGAGGAATTCGTCTATATGGCTGTCTAACTGGTTTATTGTCCTCCAACGGAATCTCATGTTTAATCAGAGCTGTACAACCTAGATCGCCCTCAGTAGTGGAAAAAATGACCTGATATTTATTTAATAGCTGCTTCGCCATTTCTGCTTCCTGTTCAGTAAGCCCTTCACAGGAAGGAAGATCAATGTTGCAACTAGACAACTGCTCAGCCACATGAACAGACACCTGAGCACTATAAACATTCTCAGGACATATTTGTAATGTAGGCCCTGTGGCAGTAACCACGTTCACCACTTGGACTGTACCTATAATACGACGTGGTGCCACCCATACCTCCGTACTACCTACATTAACAATGGGTGCATACACTAACCCTCTCTCTGCATATACCAGCAAAGGAGACAACAGCAAACCCTCTGGAAGGGCATTTTCCTCTGGCCCCAAAGGTTCTAAGAGAAACTCCATCACAGCACCTGAAACTTGGGGACAGGTCACCGGAACCATAGTCATGGTACCTGCAGCAACACGGACAGGGTTTTTACCCTGAACTCTCACCTTAAATTCAGAAGAAGAATGTGACACAGCTTCAATTTTTTGACAACAGCGGAGTGCATGTTTCCATGCTGGGGTAGCTGCTCGTATTTGGGGAATCTGAAAAAGCTCCGTACCATGTTCATTAAATAAACTAACATAACACTCTCGGATAATATTCATACCCAGTACAGCTGGAATCTTCTCCTTCTGAGCATACATACTAGGTGAACAGGCATCTTTTACAATCAAAATCCCTTTCCTGGATAATGTAACCCCAAATAAACTCACATCAAGTTCTACATACCCCACACATGGAATATCCATCCCATTGGCAGCTTTCAATGCCAACCATGCACAGTCACGGAGACCCCCTTTCCCCAAATCCGGAAAATACTGGTTAAAATAGCTCTCTGTTACAGTAGTAACCATAGACCCTGTGTCTAGTAAGCACAACACATCAACTGTTCCCATTTGAACCTTTAATGTTGGACAAGACCCTACTAAACTAGAAAAAACATGCGAATCGATTTGAGAGCCTAATGTCCTCATCTCCAGTGTGTGGCTCTGCACCCTGGAGGGTTCTATTTTTTTGCCGGCGAGACAGACTCCACCACTGCCCCACCACTAGAACCCAAAGCCGGCACCGGCCTAGTTTGTATATTGGTTGTACAATATCTTGCTATATGACCAGCTTGATTACATTTGATACATATGGGTTGGCCATCAGGTGTTCTACGAAATCTACTCGGTCTAGGGAATCTATTAACATTACTTGCAGCCCCTTCTGGAATACTCAAAGTTTTAAGAATCAAATCCAATTGTGCCTGCTGTCGTAGGACCATGTCTTTCAATTCTGCAAATTCAGAACCAACCACCCGATTCTCTTCACATGTAGTAACCACTTGAGTTTCAAATGAGTGAGGAACTACTCTACTTGATCGATTTCTTTGAGGCTGTCCCTCCTCCACCCAACACATTGCCTCCTTGCGTAGGTCAAGGAGAGTCAAAGAAAGATTCTGCCTCACCAACCTCTTTAGTTCTCTACGAAGGGTATGGTCCTGAACATTTTCACAAAATTGATCTCGCAGAACCACCTGATAGTCAGACACAGCATTAGGGTTAGCTTTTCGTACCTTATCCATAAGATCCATTAATGCATGAGAAAACTGTTGTAAAGATTCCCCCTCCTTCTGTTTTCTGTCAAAAAACTGCTGTTGAAGGATAACATAGGGAGAAGAAGAACAATACAATTCACGCAACACTGCAAATATCTCAGTTGAATTCTCTTTAACTTCCTCAGGCCTAAACTTAATTTCAGTCCGAGCCTCTCCCTCTAAATGATCATAAACAAACATGGCTTTGTCTGATTCAGACATATGTCTCCCTCTAATACAACTCTCCACCTCTTCAATCCAATCCTCCAGAGAAAGAGAGCCAGGGGACAATTTAGCAGAGAAGTTCGAACATTTTCTTTCTCTAGGCACATATATAGCCTGTTCACGCCGCTGTCCATTACCTTCTGGGACCGAACTCGACACACCACTTGCTGAACCCCCAGAGCTTGAGGCTGTCGTCTTAGTCTTTCATTCTCAATTCGCAGTTGATCTAACTGCTCACGTAGTTGCTGCAGCTCCTCCGCCATAACTGCAGTAGACCAATCCGATGTCACCAGAAGCAGTCGTCCCACGAGCTGATCGCTGTTCCTCCCTACCAAAAACAAAAAACAAAAAACTATCCACTTCCCAGCCTTTAATACCACAAAAGAAACTGGTTACCCTGCCGACTACGCCAAAATGTTACCAAGGAGTATCCGTTCCTTCCAACAAGGGAGATAAAAGAACTAACTTCAATGTACTCACAAAAAAAGGGTTTTATTGATAAATACACAATAATACATATATCAAATCAAAAAAACAGAAAGTACATTGTAGAACCAAAAAGAACTCATTTCCCCTCAACGGATGTTACCAACCAGCCAACCCCCTACAAACCCCAATACACTCCCAACTTTGTCACACAGGACAATTCAAAATAAAACAAAGTACATTACACAAACCAACCCAAAATCATAGTAAATAGAAGTACTGCACACTCAAACCAAACCAAAAAAACAATAACACTACAACCTCAAGTCTCATGCAAATAAATAGTTCATGTGATTTAAAGCATCCGTATAGTATAAAGAGTACAAGGGTTGGCTAGCAACGCGAGGCTGGGAAGTGATATACAATCAAGAAAAAAACAAAAAGAAAAACACCCCGTTAGCCAGTACGATTCACAACATCTAAACACTCATTGCACTGGAGGCATACAGTGCACATGCGGGTACTGGCCAAACGGGGAAATCAAAACAAAAAAACAAACACACGAGGAACAGCGATCAACTAAGCCTAATACAAAAGAAAAACATACATAATTAGCAATACACAATTAACCACAAAACATTTATTTAATTTCATTAAATAAAATCAAGACACTTACAAACACTGTACAAACTTTAAATTACAACATCCACCAATCCTGGACTAACTTCCAAGATAGGAACGAGCATGACCAACGGCCTACAAATCCACAATGTTTGTGTCTGCATTAAAACAATTTCCTAATTTAGTAAAACAAGGCTTCATAAATATGAAATAAAACAAATCACTATTTATTTAGCCTACCTGCTCACCAGACCGTTCACGCACAAACCAACATGGACAGGTCGCCGGACAGCACAATGTTTGTGTCTGTTCACCCCGACCACATTTGTGCACCAACACACAAGGAAAGGCTACCAAACACCACAGTTCCACACAAAAGATTGGACCTCCTCTCTAGGCCTCCTTACAGGTGCCTGCTTAAAAACCCTCTACCTACCTGGCCACGCCCCTTTACTAATTGCTACCTCACCGGCTACACAAGTATAGAAATTAGTACGAAACTAATTATGAAAATTACTTTTATTTTTCAGTGCATTTGTTTTACAACATATGGCTATACTGCCATGGGATTAACATTATAACTATTATTATGTAGTGTAATGTAGACAGACACTATATCACAACTAAATGAGTTTTGAGTTTTTCTTTGTTCAATTTGCACACTGAATATGGGTTGGAGCTCTTAATTTTCAACTCTATGACTTCCGTTCATCTTCAGGACTCAAATTAAGATATTTTTGACATCAGGACGGAAGTCTTAAACAACACAAGGGAGAGTAGTTACTGACAGAATTTTCATTTTTGGGTGAATTAACCCTTTAAACTAAAGGGCCGTTCACACCAAGCACGATAACTATAAAGATAACGATAAAGATAACTATATATGCGTCCACACCAACGACCGATAAAGGTCTTTTTATTCTAAGCACGCGCACGCCCGCGCTGCGGTTTCAAAGTAGATTACATTGTAATTGTTGTTTACAACATGTCATTGAATATGTTTTTGCTGTTCTTACCTTTTTGCTGTTCTTACCTCTTGCCTTTACACGTCTTTGCCAGCAGATGTCCTCAGCCAGCATGCTATGTTCCGAGCGCATCTAAACAGTGAATCTAGCAAATCTAGTGTAATCGATCTAATCTAAGCAGTGAATTTAGCTGACGAAGTCAATGATGGGATAAAAACATCGCCTAGTCAACAGCTTTATGTATACAACGCCTTTTTCACTGCAACTTCAGCAATGTTGTCAAAACTAGCGCTGGATAGCCATGAGGTAATTTTGTTACACTACTATGCTAAACTGCATAATATCTCATCGTTAATAGGCTACTTCTCACCATTTATTCCAAGGATACGACCGTCGACCGTTTGCTTTCCATATATCTTTTTTAATGTATCCTTGAAAAGGGAGGTTGACTTGTCAAACAGTGGAGGATTTTTTTGTACCTCGACGATTAACTTCTCTGCAATGTCATCTGTCATTTTAAATGCGCGAGACCTTTAAATTAGAATGGATTTTGATTGGCTGTCAGTGTTTTATCGACAGCTGGAAAAAAAATCGTTCTGAAAGTGATCCCAACGATATCGTTCCTCACATCTTTATCGTTATAGTTGTAGTGTGAACTCTGTTATTCATTAATATGGAGAACGATTTTTAGAATTATATATTTATCGTTATCTTTATAGTTATCGTGCTTTGTGTGAACGGGCCTTAAGACTGTTAAAGGTTTTGTTTACATTCAATTCGGCTGACATTAAATGCCAAGTAAACTGTTCTGTATGACACTAAAACTATAAAACATATTTTTTTCAACTCAAAACAGTTACCTAAAAGCAATATTATTTGGTCTTGAAATGCATTTTTTTCTTTTGTATAAGCGCCAGCAGGGCTGGACTGGGACAACAAATCGGCCCGGGCATTTTGGCCCAGACTGGCCCACTACATATGATCATAAACACAACCGAACTTTGCACGGCCTTGCATATGTATACCAACTCCTATTAAAACCACTACTGCCATGTAATAAGAATAGGAGTGAGTAAGAGTTAACAGATGAAATAACTACTAAGTTGAACTATAATCCACACAGTGATGAATCCTACATCTATAATCTATGATCTGCATTGGGATAGCAATACCAGTTTTTCCCACAGGATTTAGGGAAATCTGTGGTGGGTGCACCTCTGTCCCTCTAGGG
Organism: Chrosomus eos; assembly: GCA_036326025.1. NCBI lineage: Eukaryota > Metazoa > Chordata > Actinopteri > Cypriniformes > Leuciscidae > Chrosomus > Chrosomus eos. Next base: position 446 of record JAZAVI010000406.1, on the reverse strand, counting down.
GGGTTGGAGGGGCATGCTCCCCCTTAAGAAAATTTTGTGCTTTTTAATGTTAAATTCATCAATCTGGCGCACTTTGAGAGTTGAAAATTAAGAGCTCCAACCCATATTCAGTGTGCAAATTGAACAAAGAAAAACTCAAAACTCATTTAGTTGTGATATAGTGTCTGTCTACATCACTCGCGTAGCTACAGGTGGGCCTGGATGGGCCTGGGCCCACCCACCTGTCAGTCAGGCCCATCCAGTCAGTCACTGTCAACCCTCCCGTTTTTTCCGGGTTTCTCACGTATTTTATCTCTTTTCCCGCTGTCTTCCCATTTCAGTATTTTCTCGTAAAATATCACGTATTTTTACGCTCTGATACAAGCTCGGGAAGATTCGGCTTGAAGTCGTTCATCCTCGGATGCGGTGCCCAACTCGTCATTTTTGCCGCGCGCACAATCAGACAG